>NW_024121399.1:4032634-4190571 GCF_016745375.1 Pimephales promelas
GTACCCCTTACGTTTTTTTTTTTGGGCGAAAAATTAAGTTTCTCCAATCTTCCCAAAACTCTGGATTCTGATAGAGGGCCATGAGACTTAGACCTGAGAGCAAAAATGGAGGCTCTAGCCCCTTCCAGAGCTGAGATATCGAAACTCAAAAATTCGATACCTGACTTTACCGCTGACTTTAACGCTTTTGGTGCATGTTCGGGCATTTAAAACAATAGTGTGATGCAAAACAGGTTCGTTTTGTGTGGGTGATGGAAGGAGACAAATGGGATGGTTCTCATTTCTTATTTGTGCATCTTTGTTTCCTTTCCTTGCGTCTCAGCTCCACCCCCTGTAGGATGTGAGGGAAGGAAGTGAGGAAAGGAAAGGAGGACAGAGGAATCGAATAAAAGCTTTTTTTTACATACATTGTGGAGTGACGCTCGAGTGATCAAATATTCCAGTGTCATCAGCAGCGCTAAAAGGATCTGCCCTTATGTGGTTGAAGTTTGGTTATTTAATAAATTCATAATAAATAATAATAAAGATAGGCTATACTTTTGAAATATCTGAGATGTGTGGTTTATATAAACTGCAAAGGTAAAGTATAAATTAAAATGATTGTGACCGATGTGAAGGGGGAGGAAAATTGACACGTGCGTGCGTCACGTTTAGTCAATAGGCTTGTTTGAGATGAGCAAAATCTGCGCAGAACCGATCACCGGTGATCAGCGCGAGATGCATGCCGGTTAAAATGTGTCCGAGAACGGTCCGCCTGGCTCTGATGTCATGTCGACGTATGTCAAAAAACTCTCGCGAGCGCAATGTGCACCTGTCGGATTCTGCAGTCGCGCGCAGTTGCTCTCCACCGACTGCGCTAATCAAAAGCATGATGGGAAACGACTTGGTGACGACACAGCTTAATGCTCATTGGTTTAAACAACCGTGATGTATTTTTCTCTTTTAACATGTTTGATTTTAAAACTCTGATATCATGTTTTATGTGTATACATATTTGTTATGAGTGAATAAACTCTCTGACAGTGTCATATGGGTTATTATGTGATGTCACATATGATATTTTTATGCACATGATATTTTTATTAAAACAATATATAAAAACACATGTCTGCATTAAAGAAAAAAATATTGATAAACACATATTTGGAATGTAATTAAATAACAAGTATTTTGGGTGTCTTGTTCGTTATATTTATTTTCACATAAAAGCAACAGAACTTAAAATTACATCCAGTTTATTAGCAACACGTGCACGAGCGTGAATCCCGTGATATCAGTCTTTGATCTCACAGGTGTCAGACCCACTGCGAGAACCGAGATCTGTCCGGCTTGACTCGGAGGAGCGAGGAGACGAGGAGGGATATTGAGAAGCACCCAGGCAGGGTCGGCAAATGCTGGAACTCGTGCACTTTTATTTACAAGGCTCTTTTACAGCGCCTGGTCGCGCTCAAATAACATTAACTAAAAATATCAAAAAGGCAACAGAAACAGATGATAATTAATAGGCTACTCTTTCCACTGGACACAGCTTACTGGATACAGATGTAGTAATCCTCTTCCCGCTGAAAACAGCATCGCTGGATACAGTTTATAGACCCACTCTTTCCGCTGGATACAGCTTTCAGAAGTCACTTTCTCCCAGGATACGTGCACGCGCTCCCAGTCTCTCGCTCACACACTAATGTAAAGCACGGCCCACTTATATGCGGTCTCCTCACGCCAAGATTGAACTTTTACTGAAATCACAGACAGGTGTTTGTCATTTGAACTTGACTCACTTGTTCACCGCTTAGCTCCGTCCCCTCCCCACTCTACAGACTTCGCTGAACCACGCCCATTGCATTTATTAGTGGAGACAGATGTTCGGAAATAGAATTGAGCGAATAAACATGGACACATTTTTAGTATCATCATTTATTTCAGGAACCTTAATGTAAATAAAATCAAAATATATGTGACACAAAAAAGGGACAGTGTTAGAGCTCCCCCTAAATGTCTCAAAGTAGGCTTTTTTTGGGCGAAAAATAAAGTTTCTCCAATCTTCTCAAAACTCTGGATTCTGATAGAGGGCCATGAGACTTAGACCTGAGTGCAAAAATGGAGGCTCTAGACCCTTCCCGAGCTGAGATATCGAAACTCAAAAATTCGACCCGAAAAAAAAAAAACGACAGTGGTACCCCTTTCGTTTTTTTTTTCGGGCGAAAAATTTAGGTTCTTCAATCTTCTCAAAACTCTGGATTCTGATAGAGGGCCATGAGACTTAGACCTAAATGCAAAAATGGAAGCTCTAGACCCTTCCAGAGCTGAGATATCGAAACTCAAAAATTCGACCCGGAAAAAAAAAACGACAGTGGTACCCCTTTCGTCTTTTTTTTCGGGCGAAAAATAAAGGTTCTTCAATCTTCTCAAAACTCTGGATTCTGATAGAGGGCCATGAGACTTAGACCTAAATGCAAAAATGGAAGCTCTAGACCCTTCCAGAGCTGAGATATCGAAACTCAAAAATTCGACCCGGAAAAAAAAAACGACAGTGGTACCCCTTTCGTCTTTTTTTTCGGGCGAAAAATAAAGTTTCTCCAATCTTCTCAAAACTCTGGATTCTGATAGAGGGCCATGAGACTTAGACCTGAGTGCAAAAATGGAGGCCCTAGACCCTTCCAGAGCTGAGATATCGAAACTCAAAAATTCGACCCGAAAAAAAAAAACGACAGTGGTACCCCTTTCGGTTTTTTTTTTTCGGGTGAAAAATTAAGTTTCTCCAATCTTCTCAAAACTCTGGATTCTGATAGAGGGCCATGAGACTTAGACCTGAGTGCAAAAATGGAAGCTCTAGACCCTTCAAGAGCTGAGATATCGAAACTCAAAAATTAGACCCGAAAAAAAAAACGACAGTGGTACCCCTTTCGTTTTTTTTTCTCGGGCGAAAAATTAAGTTTCTCCAATCTTCTCAAAACTCTGGATTCTGATAGAGGGCCATGAGACTTAGACCTAAATGCAAAAATGGAGGCTCTAGACCCTTCCAGAGCTGAGATATCGAAACTCAAAAATTCGACCTTTAAAAAAAACGACAGTGGTACCCCTTTCGTTTTTTTTTTCGGGCAAAAAATTTAGGTTCTTCAATCTTCTCAAAACTCTGGATTCTGATAGAGGGCCATGAGACTTAGACCTGAGTGCAAAAATGGAGGCTCTAGACCCTTCCAGAGCTGAGATATCGAAACTCAAAAATTCGACCCGAAAAAAAAAACGACAGTGGTACCCCTTTCGTGTTTTTTTTTTCAGGCGAACAATTAAATTCCTCCAATCTTCTCAAAACTGTGGATTCTGATAGAGGGCCATGAGACTTAGACCTGAGTGCAAAAATGGAGGCTCTAGCCCCTTCCAGAGCTGAGATATCAAAAATCAAAAATTCGACCCGAAAAAAAAAAAAACGACAGTGGTACCCCTTTCGTTTTTTTTTTTTCGGGCGAAAAATTAAGTTTCTCCAATCTTCTCCAAACTCTGGATTCTGATAGAGGGCCATGAGACTTAGACCTGAGTGCAAAAATGGAGGCTCTAGACCCTTCCAGAGCTGATATATCGAAACTCAAAAATTTGACCTGAAAAAAAAAACGACAGTGGTACCCCTTTCGTGTTTTTTTTCCGGGTGAAAAATTAAGTTTCTCCAATCTTCCCAAAACTCTGGATTCTGATAGAGGGCCATGAGACTTAGACCTGAGTGCAAAAATGGAGGCTCTTGACCCTTCCAGAGCTGAGATATTGACATCCCACGTAGCATTAATTGCCATTATAAATATCTCAATATCTCAGCTCTGGAAGGGTCTAGAGCCTCCATTTTTGCACTCAGGTCTGACCAGAGTTTCAAGAATATCAGAGCCACTCAAAATTTCGACCTGAAAAAAACGACAGTGGTACCCCTTACGTTTTTTTTTTTGGGCGAAAAATTAAGTTTCTCCAATCTTCCCAAAACTCTGGATTCTGATAGAGGGCCATGGGACTTAGCACTGGAAGGGTCTAGAGCCTCCATTTTTGCACTCAGGTCTGAGATATTGAGATATTTATAATGGCATAAATGCTACGTGGGATGTCAATATCTTAGCTCTGGAAGGGTCTAGACTAGAGCCTCCATTTTTGCACTCAGGTCTAAGTCTCATGGCCCTCTATCAGAATCCAGAGTTTCAAGAAGATTGGAGAAACTTATTTTTTTCGCACAAAAAAAGTGGGGGGGTTGAGTTTCTCTGATCTTCTTGAAATTCTGGATTCTGATAGAGGGCCTTGAGACTTAGACCTGAGTGCAAAAATGGAGGCTCTAGACCCTTCCAGAGCTGAGATATTGAGATATTTATAATGGCATAAATGCTACGTGAGATGTCCATATCTCAGATCTGGAAGGGGCTAGAGCCTCCATTTTTGCACTCAGGTCTAAGTCTCAAGGCCCTCTATCAGAATCCAGAATTTCTGGATTATGGAGAGCAAGTGAACGATGCATTGTCCGTTTTTGATGATCCAAAATCCATATTTAGGGAACTTCAAAAGTCTCCACACGACCACAGCCGATGAATAAGGGTCTTTATAGCGAAATGATCAGTGGTTTTCAGGAATATGAAAATATATACACTCACTTTTTAACTCCAAATGCTCAGCTCTTCAAAGCACATTCACAAGATGGGTTTTATATATATATATATATATATATATATATATATATATATATATATACACACACACACACACACACACACTCACTCACTTACTCAATCACTCACAAATTCACTCACTCACATAATCAGTCAATCACTCACTTAATCACTCAATCACTTACACACTCTCAAATCACTCAGTTACACACTTACTCACTCAATCACTCACACACTCACTGAGACAGTCACTCACTCACACACTCACTCAATTACTCATTCACTCACTCTCTCAATCACCCACTCAAATCACTCACTCAATCAATCACTCAAATCACTCACTTACTCAATCAATCACTCACTCAAACACTCACTTACTTAAATCACTATCTCACTCACTCAATCACTTAATCAATCACACACACACACACACACACACTCACTCACTCACTCAAATCATTCTCTCACTCACCTAATCACTCAATCAATCACTCACTCACTTCACTCCCTCAATCACTCACTTAATCACTCGCTCACTTAATCACTCACTCAATCACTCACTCACTTCACTCCCTCAATCAATTTATCACTCACTCACTTAATCACTCACTCACTTCACTCCCTCAATCACTCACTTAATCACTCAATCACTCCCTCACTTAATCACTCAAACACTCACTTACTTAAATCACTCACTCACTCAATCACTTAAATCAATCAATCAATCACACACACACACACACACACACACTCACTCACTCACTCAAATCATTCTCTCACTCACTTAATCACTCAATCACTCACTCACTTCACTCCCTCAATCACTCACTTAATCACTCGCTCACTCAATCACTCACTTAATCACTCACTCAATCACTCACTCACTTCACTCAATCACTCACTCACTTAATCACTCACTCACTTCACTCCCTCAATCACTTAATCACTCACTTCACTCCCTCAATCACTCACTTAATCACTCACTCACTTCACTCCCTCAATCACTTAATCACTCACTTCACTCCCTCAATCACTCACTTAATCACTCACTCACTTCACTCCCTCAATCACTTAATCACTCACTTCACTCCCTCAATCACTCACTTAATCACTCACTCACTTCACTCCCTCAATCACTTAATCACTCACTCACTTCACTCCCTCACTCACTCAATCACTCACTCACTTAATCACTCACTCACTTCACTCCCTCAATCACTTAATCACTCACTCACTTCACTCCCTCAATCACTTAATCACTCACTTCACTCCCTCAATCACTCACTTAATCACTCACTCACTTCACTCCCTCAATCACTTAATCACTCACTTCACTCCCTCAATCACTCACTTAATCACTCAATCACTCCCTCACTAGAATCACCCTCACTCAATCACTCACTCACTCACTCACTCAATCACTCACACACTTCACTCACTCAATCAATCAATCACTCACACACACTCACTCACTGAAAATGACTGAATGTTTCGCTAGAGAAGAACAGTATTTGTCAGCTGGCCTTTTGAAGTTACGGATTTGAAGTTCATCATTCACTTGCACTGGATGGAAAAACAATTAGTAAAGGTTTTTCTCTAAAACCTTTTTTTCTTTTTGGCTGAGGAAACAAATTCATACTCATATCCATCTTGAAATGCCTTGGGCTGAGAAAATAATCAGGGAATTTAAATTTTTGGGCACATTTAAACAATGTGTAAAACTTGACTTAATGTTTAAGAAGCATCATAGCCACTATACAAAGATCAGAATCTCACGTTTATTTGATTTTTTATTTGATTTTTTTACATTGATTAGTATTGGCTGTTACAGTAGTTTGATGTAAAACCATGTTTATTGGAGGCAGAGCGTGTGGAAATGGGCATATTTCTCATGACCGCTCACACACACACACACACACACACAAACACACAAGAAGCCTGGAGGTTTTGCCCTCTCTGATCCTTTATATCATTTAACAACAGAAACAATCTTGCGCTCCAAATAAAACAAAAAGATGAATTAAAAAAGTAAAATGATCCCACTGACTAGATTTTAGATTCTCAAGAATGAAGATCCGCCCAGTGATACTTTGAATATTATAAATCCATATATCTTTGTGAAAACGTAAATATGCAATGAAGAATCCTTCACTTCTGAACTACAGGCAAAGAAATGTTCAGTTAAACTAGAACCATCTAAACATATCATACAAAATATATCCACACACTAACACACTTCTCATGAACCTGAACATAGTTGAAGATTTGATCGAATACTTGAAATGATTCTGATACATATCTGAAAATGTGAAGTACTAAAATAATAAGAGGACTGCGATGACAAAAGGTCCAAAACAGTCCAACAGTGGTGATTCACACGTGGCAGATTTCCCTCAGACAGTAGATGTGTCCTGCATTCATGTCTCTGGCATTGTACAATAAAGGCACTGATCTTTCTCGAGGCCCGAGGACGAAGGGCCGCTAGCTATTCTCAAAGTCCTCTAGTGTGTCAGCAAAAATCAAAACTCAATCACTGAACTCGCTCCTCTCTAATGTTCTGGCGTGTCGGGGCATTCGCTCCGTGGTTCGGTGTGACTCCACCTCATGACTGCCTCAGATAAGTGTGTGTGTCCGGCCCGAGGCAGACGGGCTCTCAGGACGAGAGGATTTGGACGTAGTTTGCAGGATAGAGACCCGTCTCTCCGCTGGACAGCTGTCCTTTACACCAGCCCTGCTCGTCCTCCTCGCCCAGCTTCATTAACTCTTCACCTGCACACACACAAACACACACACATCTCCTTCAGGCACGTTCACAACTATATCAGCGTTCACACCAGTGGACGATATCGCTCTGTAACAGCCAATCAGAATCCATCCCGATTTGATGTTTTTATCGCTCATGAGGTGTGTACTCTGATAATCTTTTATATATATATATATATTAGGGTTGTCAAACGATTAATCACGATTAATCGCATCCAAAATAAAAGTTTGTGTAAGCATAATATATGTGGGTGCACTGTGTATAATTATATATATAAATACACACACATGCTTGTATATATTTAAGAAATATTGTCATGTATATACTGTATATAGATTTATATATAATTTATATTATATATAAATAATATTTTTTTTTCTTAAATATACATGCGTGTGTGTGTGTGTATATATATACATACATACACACACACAAAATAATTATACACAGTGCACCCACATTTATTATGTAAACACAAACTTTTATTTTGGATGCAATTAATCGCGATTAATCGCTTAACAGTCCTAATTTAGAGTATTTTTTAAAAACTTGATCATTAAAAAAATTTATATATTTTTTCTTAAATATACATGCATGTGTGTGTATATATATGTATATATATACATATACATATATACACACAAAATAATTATACACAGTGCACCCACATTTATTATGTAAACACAAACTTTTATTTTGGATGCAATTAATCGCGATTAATCGTTTAACAGTCCTAATTTAGAGTATTTTTTTAAAACTTGATCATTAAAAAAAATTATATATTTTTTTCTTAAATATACATGCATGTGTGTGTATATATATGTATATATATATACATATACATATATACACACAAAATAATTATACACAGTGCACCCACATTTATTATGTAAACACAAACTTTTATTTTGGATGCGATTAATCGTTTGACAGCCCTAATTTAGAGTATTTTTTTAACTTGATCATTATCGTCCTTGGTGTGAACGGGCCTTTATTCTTCCATGTGACGCATATAAGGTATAAATTTATGTCAGCCGGTCATAACTAACCCGAATAGGTTTATTTTGTGATTATAACCAGCTGACTTTATTTTTCCCACTATATCTCGGTTCCATATCGTGCAATATTACAGAATAATCGCAATCAGTTGATATCTAATTGCATGCTCATGCTCAGTATTTTTACATTCATCTGACACTCATTTAAAAATCACTGATACTTTAATAAATTAACTTTAATATTTAGCAAATTTCAAAAAGGATACCCATATTTTAAATATTTTAAATATCAAATCTCATCGAATTTGTATGAATGATAGTGTACAGTATTGCACATGATATTTAATATTTACACTACCGTTCAGCATTAAACTGATTAAAATTAACAGGAGGCATTTATCATTTTACAACAGGTTTCCATTTCAAATAAATGCGGATCTTTTGAAGATTCCTGACAACATGCATCACAGTTTTTGCTGCTTCATATTTTTTGTGGAAACAGTTTTCAACATTGATAAGAATCATGCGACACTGAAGACTGGATTAATGATGCTGAAAATTTGCATCAGAGAAATAAATTACATTTAAAATATATTCAAATAGAAACTACAGAGCCCCAAACGGACATGGTGATGGAAAACAAATATGAGATGGGAGGAAAAATAATAAATCAATGCTTTAGTGTTCTGTTGCCAAGGTTTTGTATTCTTTGCAAGTGAACCGTTTATTATTTTTCCTCCCGTCTCATATTTTTTTCTTTAACATGTCCCTTTAGGGGCGCCATAGAAAACATTTCTTTAAAGTGTTTTAATATTTTATAGTTTTTGATCAAATGGTGAGCAGAAGAAACGTTTGAACAGTAGTGCACGTTATAATGTGTTTCGGTATTTGTATTGTACTTTATCTTTTCACAAAACATGGAATTTGGGAATTAATGGCGAACATTTATGGGTTTACAGCCACGAAAATAATTACTGGTTTATTGGGTTTGGATATATTGGATATATTGATAGTGTATCCATAATGATCCCTTCAACCGAATGGCTCCACACTGAGCAGTGAGGGACTGAGTGAAGTGAAGTCTTGCAGAGTCAACACAGAGTTTGGCAAGCACTGCAATGATCTCACTTTTGGTTTGCACACCCTTGTGCCTGTGCGGACACGTTAAGCATGAAACCGGGCTTCAAGCTCAATTCGTCTCTATTAAATATTAAAAGTAAATGTGCCTGAAATATTCTAGTGTGTACTCAAGGAACTTCAACTGCCTCAAAAACTGAAATGTTTCCTTCTTAGAGTTTTTGTAGGAACTTAACAGCTCTTCCCTTTTTTCCTTCATTTAAAAAGTTTCACAGATAAGAAAATGGAACTTCTGAAAAATATGTTTAGAATGATATACTCTTACATTAGATGAAGACAGCATTTCTACAATGGCATTGGTAACTGAAAATGTTTTTTTTTTTTGCTATATCCACACCACTAGGTGTCAGTAAAGTCTAAGATTACTGTCATGTTGGTCAGTACGATAATAAGTAACAAAAATACTGAAGTACACTTTTAAAGGTGAAGCTTGTAGTTTTTGCAACACAAATGGCACCTAGTGCCAAATGGCACAAAAATCAAAAAGCATATTTTCCAACAACCTTGCAAATGCCCCTCATACACATCATGCCCTCCCCAACTCAAACATCACAAACAGCACTGCTTGTGAAGGCAGGTCTCAACAGGTAAAAGTAAATGCCTCAAACTCTCATCCTGTTACAGTAGCCACACCCCAAACTCTCATCCTGTTACAGTAGCTACGCCCCAAACTGTCATCCTGCTACAGTAGCCACGCCCCAAACTGTCATCCTGTTACAGTAGCCACACCCCAAACTCTCATCCTGCTAAAGTAGCCACGCCCTAAACTCTCATCCTGTTACAGTAGCCACACCCCAAACTCTCATCCTGCTAAAGTAGCCACGCCCCAAACTCTCATCCTGTTACAGTAGCCACACCCCAAACTCTCATCCTGCTAAAGTAGCCACGCCCTAAACTCTCATCCTGCTAAAGTAGCCACGCCCTAAACTCTCATCCTGCTAAAGTAGCCACGCCCTAAACTCTCATCCAGTTACAGTAGCCACGTCCCAAACTCTCATCCTGTTACAGTAGCCACGCCCCCACTCTCAGCCTGCTACAGTAGCCACGCCCCAAAGTCTCAGCCTGCTACAGTAGCCACGCCCCAAACTCTCATCTTGCTAAAGTAGCCACGCTCCAAACTCTCATCCTGGTACAGTAGCCACGCCCCAAACTCTCATCCTGTTACAGTAGCCACGCCCCAAACTCTCATCCTGTTACAGTAGCCACGCCCCAAACTCTCATCCTGTTACAGTAGCCACGCCCCAAACTGTCATCCTGCTAAAGTAGCCACGCTCCAAACTCTCATCCTGTTACAGTAGCCACACCCCAAACTCTCATCCTGCTAAAATAGCCACGCCCTAAACTCTCAGCCAGTTACAGTAGCCACGCCCCAAACTCTCAGCCAGTTACAGTAGCCACGCCCCAAACTTTCATCCTGGTACAGTAGCCACGCCCCAAACTGTCATCCTGCTACAGTAGCCACGCCCCAAACTCTCATCCTGGTACAGTAGCCACGCCCCAAACTGTCATCCTGCTACAGTAGCCACGCCCCAAACTGTCATCCTGTTACAGTAGCCACGTCCCAAACTCTCATCCTGTTACAGTAGCCACACCCCAAACTCTCATCCTGCTAAAGTAGCCACGCCCTAAACTCTCAGCCAGTTAGAGTAGCCACGCCCCAAACTCTCATCCTACTACAGTAGCCACGTCCCAAACTCTCATCCTGCTAAAGTAGCCACGCCCCAAACTCTCATTCTGCTAAAGTAGCCACGCCCCAAACTCTCATCCTGTTACAGTAGCCACACCCCCAAACTATAGGTTGAGCTGAAAAGTGATTGACAGATCTGAGTAGACTGTACTCAATGTTTTGATGGTGCCTGAGAGACCCACTTTTTACACTTTTGGGGGAGATAAACCAAGGAAAGGCATACTAATAGTCAATGAACAAACTGGGTTCAGAGAATTTATTTTAACAAAAAATAAAAATAAATAAATAAAAATCACCACATTAAATCTGCTTGAGTGAAAAAAAAAAAAAACAAACAAAAAAAAAAACAACCAGCAGGCATCACTCTTGGCATGGCATGTCTGTTAATGGATATAGTGTAAAAATAATGAATTCTGCCAGTTTCTAGAGTAACACGGCTAATAAATGACCAGATTAAGCTCTATATGATATTTAAAACACAGATGTAGATCTCGCTCTTCTAGCAAACAAAACCAAACGTGAGGTTTCATTATCCTTGAGCTGTAAAGATTTGATTTACCCTCATTCTTCATTAGGAATGTGTCTGCTTTAAAGAATCCTGCTAATCTAACCAGAAGACCAAAGAGATTTAGCATTAGAGTCAGACCGGTCTCCTAAGCTGGATCTACAGTAAATGGCCTATACCAATCAGAGGGGAGGATTGATGCCGTTTAGTGACTTTTGGGAAGCCTGTGAATTATTCACACATGCAGGGAACAGCTGATCAGACTATTGATTTATTAGGAAAGTCCACAGATCAGCATCTGATGTGAACTTTGAAACTTTAGAAAAACTGAGGAATGTTAAAAACACGAGTTAAAAAAAAAAAAAGTGGAATATTTTCCAATGGAAAAAAAACCCTGTTGTTCCCATCTTTTAGAGTGTTCATACTTGGTTCTCTTGGTCCGAAACAAAAAAAAAAAAGAAGATACAGTTAGGGTGTGTTCACACTTGGCATGTTTGGTTTGATTAAAGCAAACTCCGGTGCGATTGCCCTGTTAGTGCGGATCTTTTAAATAAGCGTGAACGCTGCCATCCAAAACCTGACCATTTTTCGCCTGAATAATGAACGCAACATGGACCAAAGACATCTAAACGAACCAAAAACAGGACATGATGTCATAAGAACGACCCTATAGTGCTGAAGAATACCGTTTTTTTCCCTCATCAAAGTCGTGATATTGCCCACCACAGTTCGGTTCGGGCATCAGACAGATCTTCGTTTGTGTGTGTGTGACGGAGGGATTCCTGCCACTGTTTTGACTCTTTTACATATTTGATAAGCTCTTCATAAGTTCTCAGATGGTAAAAATAGCATCATAGGCACATAAAACGAGTGCATTTATCCCAGCACACAGCATAGTTTTGTTTAAGTTTGTTCCGTCACAAAATATTTGATATAAAAGCCGGCCAGGTTGTGAGCATATCCCTATGCCTTTAGGTTCGGTGTTAAAATGCCAATGTGAACGGTTAGCGAACCAGGACTAAATGAGTTCGTTGCGTTCGAATGGCAGTGTTCACACTTATTTTAAATGAACCACACTAACAGAGCAAGTCTTTTTTAGTCCAACCAAACACACAAGGGTTATGGTAACACTTTACAACAAGGTTCCATCTAACATTATTTAACTACATTAGTTAACATCAACTAACAATGACAAATACTTCTAATTAAAGCATTTACTCATTTAATTTAATTTATTATTTTCCTAATACATTATTAAAATTAAAAGTTGTGAGCTAACAAACTACTAACAAACCACACACCAGGACGAATATCAGCGCGCGTTATTCGTCAGCGTTTTTCAACGCGTTTGTTGTGTTCACACCCAAGCGATTTTCGCTGACGATGAGCCGAGTGAACATGCAAATTCATTCCCTAACATTAGATGGCGCCCATTTACCACTCCATAACAGTCATCTTTTATATCATATGTGTAGTCCCTGTCACGATTGTCATATACAGTAGTTCTTTATGTTCTAGCACCATCGAGAACAGCAGCTCTACATTCCTCTGGCCTTGTATCTTCCTCGTCTTATTTCTTCCTAGCTGTGTAGACGGCGACGCGCGTATCTTCTTCATCGTAGCATATGTGTGCAGCTCGGCAAGACCGTTTTGTTTTTGAGCGCCCTCAAGTTGTGTTTTACTGTCTCTTCAGAAGCTCCAAACACGTGAGCAAAAGCGGCAATTTCATTGGTAGGATAGTTTTTGACGCGGCGCGTCAAACTAAAAAAAATGAACCAAAGGCGTTTTTAAAAAAAATAACACTTTAACGCGTGGTGTTTTACGCGTCAGTGTGAACACTCACAGTGGTACCCTATGTTTAGTCACGAGGCGTTAAACGTCGGCGAATAACGCGCGCGAAATTCGTCCCGGGGTGTGAACAGGCCTTTAGTAGTATTTACATTTTTCAATCAGTTGTATTTTAAGATGAACAAATCCTGTACAAATGTATTGCTTATTAGGGCTGTCAATATTCCTCTATAATACTATTCGAATTCCATTCCATATTTTATGTAATATTCGAATATTAAATGCTCAAATTCATTCTATTATTAATATTTACGACATTACACATTCTTATGGATCGCCAATGCCACTATCGCCTGTGGTTGTTGTTACACATTCTGCCCACTAGAGGAACATCTAACATTACTACAAAAAACATTTAGATCGCTTTCTTATTAACAATAAAAAAGCGGAACAAACGCGTGTCCATCGATATTAACTACCAGCTATACAGCGTGCCAACCTCGAAAATACAGCTGTATTCTAAAAATAACTTAGCTCACCTTATTAGATAGGCTCCTTGCATGCTAGCTAATAACCTTTTTAAAGCTGGTTCTCCGCAGTATGTTCTTTCTCGCTCTAGATTCCGGGAGATTTTAACTAATTTGCGGGCTATCAATATGCGGGAGACTCCCGGATCTTCCCGGATGTCTGAATGGGAAACCCTGATGATAGCCTAACAGCTTGGCTAACGTGCACAATTGTGTTACGATTCAAAAACTTTATTGTTCATTAGACGAAACAAAAGCATTTCATTTTCAAATGCGTGTAAGCCGTATGTATATATTTTTTAAATATATATAAAAGCAATATTCGAATAGTAACTTCAGCATTCGTATAGTATTAGTTTTTTAAATATTCGAATTATATTCGAATTTCGGAATTCGTTCCAACAGCCCTATTGCTTATTGCTAGTTAATATTAGTTAATGCATTCAATATTAACTTATCCACAAGTTTCCGAGGGGCGCTCCTGTAAAAAATAAAATGGGTGAAACTTCCAGTGACGCGGCGGAAGTAGCATTCCAATGGTATTTTGTCTGTTAGTTAGCGAAGAGGCTAGCTGTTTTTCGGATAATTATTTTACTATTTAAAGACGCAAATCTTTATGAAAGATGTCGTTACGGAGCTCAGGGACAACATGTGCTGTTCGCGGTTGTATGTATAACCGGATTAAACTAGTTCAGTGGCTTAAACGGGATTGTTTTGAACATAAGCTGAAAACGAAATCAGAGTGATCCTGCCAACGACTGTAGTTTCCATCAACCTCCCAAAAGACGACGAATCTTCCTGTGTACATTTGTTTAAATTCTTAATGTTCTATAAACTCTATCAGCATGTGATTGGCTGTTTTCTACTGATGTTACACCTAAACTCAGGATCAAAGCCTGTGTTGACAGAATACCAAATGTGCCAGTTAATGTATTCCAGTAGCACATTCATTTATAATTTTGAATAAACTCCAAAGCACAATGACTAAGTGTGTATTTTTTATTTTAATTGTTTGTCAACTCGCACAACTGTCTGTCACCATGCCTTGATGAGTATTGATTATTAATAATGTTATTATAATACTCCCAATCAACTACTGCGGAGGTAAAGGTACTGTTATTTCACCCTTTTGAATTTCGTTGAGGTTGTATTCCCACATCGTTAGCTAGTTTGGATCGCTATAACTTGAATGACTGTCAACTGTTGAATGAACGAGTGTCAAGCATGTCAAATCGCGCTTTGTTTACTTCCAACCGGAAGTCGCGCCCACTTTTGATGCAAGGCCTCATGGGGCGTAGGAAACTTGTGGATAGGACCTTATTGTAAAGTGTTACCAGCATAACAACTCATTTCAGCTTAATATAAGCGTAATACATTTTTATTTTTTTGTTTTGTGAAAATCCAAGCACAGCCGTATTGGAAATGAGTACGTTTGTGTTGTGTCAGTTCACTAGTTCCAAAGCAGTTTCATGGGTTTAGTCTAAATGCGAGGAAGCCGTCTCAAATAAACCCATGTAACGTGCCGATTTAAACACGCACATGCGCACATGCTCACACTGACGAACCCCATTTCACTTGGTCCTTTCCGCAATGCCTTTTGAAATAACACGAAGACATTGAAAGAGCACAGAAAAGGGGTTTGATCGATGAATCCACAAGCCACAGCCAGCCGTTCCGTGTGTGTGTATGTTGTTGTGTGTGTCATTAATAAGCATTAGTAGGGATTAATACCTGCTTTAAAGCTCAGCTCATCAGCCTCCTGCCCTGTGTAATCATACAGCGCTCTAACACGAACCCCGACTACCTTCTCCTCCTCCTCCACCCCGTTGGTTGCGATGTATTTTTTGGGGCTCTCGTCATCAGACCAGTCCGAGGAGTAGTCTTTCCCCGCCCTGTGTGGACAGCAGAGGAATTACAAATCAACAAAAACACATTCATGGAGAAATCATTTTAATAGAAGCTGGAAGATTTGACTCGGGTGATCTGTGATAGTTAGTTCAGCTAAAATACAAATCTCAAATCTATTGAAGGAATTAAACTTGTCTGTGGCATGCCATGGATTATCACAGAGACTAATTTCAATGTGCCTCAGTTTGCAAAAACAATGGACAAATACTAAACATCACATTTACAGTAATGTACAGTAATGCATGTACATTTCAGCTCTACAGTAAGCACGTACTGTATGCAAGCAGACAGATTTAAGCCCAATGTATACTTCACTTTTTATGTGCACACCAGTGTGTGATGCAATTTTCCGAAATCTCCCACTACTCACTATATAGTGGACTATATAGTGAGCTCGCCATTTTGTAGTGCTGTCCAAATGTATAGTAATGATTATACCACCCTATATAGTCCACTCAATGTATCCCAGAATGCATTTTGAAAAGTAGTGTACAACCAAAGGTCACTAACCCAAGCCCTACATACCATCATGCATTGCACTGATCGTAAAAAAGACGGACGGGCGACAGCAATGACATAATCGACGGCGCAGAGAGACGATCGAGTAGTGTCCGAAAGTGGTGTTTCTATTACGCTGGTGAGCTCACTATATAGTGCTCTACTCCCTACCCCCTATGTAGTAGTGGAGTAGTGGTTTGAGTGGAGATTTCGGGCACAGCCACTGTATGCATTCGGCCTGATTTTTCTGACCACACATATTCGGTACACACAGCTTTTGCATAGTTTGTGCTTGTTGGTTAAAGAGTAACTAAACACTAAACCAACTTTTTTTAGTTAATGATCTGTAAGAATGGATCTTTATTAATACCAGTCATTGATTCGAGTAACTTTTTTGACATTTGTTTATAAAGTGTTCTCTTTCTAAAATATATGGTGTGTATATATATATATATATATATATATATATACATATATATATATATGAAGAGTTCAGATGCAAAAGCCTCTAAGTGCCATTTGAAATTTTCTTCTAAAATGATCATTTTTATTAAGCTTGTATATTTAAGTTCAGTAATTTCACTTAAATGGCAATGAAGATTACCTATTAATTGTCATTTAAGTGAAATTACTGAACTTAAATGCACAAGCTTGTTAAAAATGGTCATTCTAGAACAAAATTTCAAATGGCACTTTGAGGCTTTTGCATCTGAACTCTTCATATATATATATATATATATATATATATATAAATAAAACAGTATACTTTGGGCTTTACTCTGTACGCTCAGCTCGCACATGCGATATTTCTGTGTGTAAACTGTCTGGAATCCACATGTAACAATGTTTTGTGAAAATACTTTCAAAACGGCATCAACAAAGTTTATCTCTGTGAAATGTCTTGCTCCATAGATGCTGTTGACAGAGCTAAACCGGTGTTGAACCTTGAACATTCATTCAGTTTTTACTCAAATAAAATTGAGGAATGAGGATGCATATTGATTTTCACAGAAAAAATCTGCAAAGAGCAAATAAAAAAAAATTGTACCTGTTAAAACCTTGATTTTTAGGCTAAAACAATTTTAGCTGGAAACCAACATTCCCAAATGATTGGCTCTCACAAAGGACTGGGATCAACTGAGTTAATTTGATTTGTCTTAATGGCAACAAAACATTATAAACTGATGATTTTAGAAAGTTTCTTGTCTTAAAGATCTTGTTAGCTCTGTCCCACAACCATGTGAGTAGCCTTTCTATCTACTGCCTAAATAGGCAGCTGCCTTCTGAGAAGACATTTTATCCTACAGTAAACGCAACCTTAAATGAATGATTTGGAACATCCTACATTGGCACGAATAGCAGTCTCAACAGCTAAACTATATGATGCTCATCCACATATTGCACATCTAATATTCAGAATTTCTCTCACTAAATTAATCACTACATTTTGTGTTTGTCTTCTTTGTATCCAAAGCTGCCGTTAACTGTCACCACCTTTTTGAGCATACATCTGAAATTAAATGTATTTGGTGAATGCTATGGTTTATTTTGGAGTGTATTTTATCTCAAAGGCATACATTATGTCTAATGAAGTTGTGCTCCAAATTTGAAGTTGATATCATAAAAATTGAGCCCACTAAAAGGTTTTAAAGTACCGTTTTCAAGGTAACACAATGCCCAAAGATTCCTAATGTATGATGATTGCTAAAATATGTGATAGGGAAAACAATTAAAAAGCATGTCAGGACACTGACAGTTAACATGATATAAGGCTGCTTTTGTAACAACCCATGATGCCTGGATACGGTCTAGCTAGGCTGCTCACTAGGTGTTAGAACAGAGCTGTTGTCTGTACTCTGAGAGAGGAGGTCAATAAAGAAAGTTGCACTGACGGTGCATAGCCACTTAGGTTCTCGTAATAGCAGTCCGACTCGTGCCACCTGCGGGTTTAAGAGTCAACAGAGACCAGACTAATAAACAGGAAGCAGCAGAAGGCCACGTATAACACTGCAGTTTAACAGGCATTCACTGTGTGCCCTGAGAGAGGCTTAAACACACTCCAACATGAGCCATCTCTATAGACCATTTTGCAAGACGTAAACACTGGTCCAGAAGCACTTCCTGGTTCAGTTTTTTAACACTACATAAAAGCTGGGATAAAATACAACCAACAGAACATATAAAACTGACTCAGAAAGTTAAACACACATATTTAAAATTTACATGTGAAATAAAGACAACAGTTACAAACTGAAACAGGAAGTGCTTCTGGACCAGTGTTGTTTACATCTTGCAAAATGGTCTATAGTATCTGAACCAGACTCAACCTTATCAGTTTCTTTCAGGCACTTCATTTAGCTAATACTTTTGACCTTCCCTGATCCGGTTTAAACATGCGACCCTAACACACAAACACACACACACGTGTCTTCACTATCTTTGTGGGGACTCTCCTGGTTTTTATACTGTCCAAACTGTATATTCTGTCCCCTTGCACTAACCCTACCCGAGTACCCGTCACAGAAAAAGTTCTGCATGTTCATGTTCATTCTGTATGATTTATAAAGCTTTTATACCCTCGGGGATCTCAATTTAGGTCCCCACAGCGACACGAGTCCCAATGAGTCTATGTGCATTTAGGTTTAAGTCCCCACCGGGATAGAAAAACATGTACACTCTCTCACGCACACCAACACACAAGTATTCTTATCATTATAAGGACATTTCATAGGCTTGATTTACAGAAAAAATAAATACAGCACAAACTGTACATTCTGGCTCCTATCCCAACCCATCAAAGACACCTTTCTGCACTTTTACGTTTTCAAAAGATTAATTTCGTATGATTAATAAGCTGTTTTGCTCACGGGGACCCAGTCACACACACATACACAGTATCTGAATGTGCTGACTCAGTGCTAATTGGTGTAGCTGCTACTAAAAGCAGTGAGCGAAGCCCTCAGGGAAGAACTGTTTCCAGGATAATTAAAAAAACAAAACAATAACAATCCTCCACTTCTAAATACAACACTGTAATTAAAAGTTGGCTTGTTATTGCAACAGAACATGAAACTCATCAGTGTACCCATTTTGGGGCGGCTGACAAATATAATTTTTGCAAGTATTTTTTTTTTGTGAATTTTGAGGAAATATAATGTAGTGTTCATGTTTCTCTAATATTTGCTATTATTAATCTGAATAGTCAAATATAAATACTAAGGCTGTCAAACGATTAATCGTGATAAATCGCATCTAAAATAAAAGTTTGTGTTTACACAATATATATGGGTGCACTGTGTAAAATTATTTTATATATATATAAATACACACATATGCTTGTATATATTTAAGAAATATTTCCATGTATATATATTTATTTTATATCTAAATATAAATAATATTTTTTTCTTAAATATACATGCATGTGTGTGTATTTATATATACAAAATAATTATACACAGTGCACCCACATATATTATGTAAATACAAACTTTTGTTTTGGATGCGATTAATCTCGATTAATCGTTTGACAGCCCTAATAAATAGTAGTGGAAGCATTAATCGTCCTTTATCGGCCTGTTTACCCCTGGTCACTTCATTCTCTGATGGGATATAGCCATTAGATTGAGAAAAGACCAGGTTTAAATGCCTTATGAAACGGATTTAAATCTGAAAGAGATGGTTTGAGACATTTCAAATGAAACCGGACAATTGTTGTTGAAACACATTTCATGAAAATAGCACAGGAATTGAACTTGGATTTATATTGGTTTTGGAGAAACACATCCATAAATGAAACGGATTTAACAAAACGGATAGCTATCCAATCAGTCAAAACACATGAAGTGACCAGGACCAGGTGTAAACATTTATAATATATATATATATATGTGAATATTTTCTTTGTGCATGAGCATCTGAGTGTGTGTTGGTCAGATGTACCGTGTAGTTTCCTCTGGGTTCTGAGGGGGTTCGTGTCCCGCCGAGACTATATTAGTCAGAGTGACCACGTCATCATGACTGTTTCTTTCCTTTCGACTGATGGATCGGTGCGATTCTGGTGACCACTCCTGTTAAAACACCAAATGCACATGTGAAAATACATAATCACATGTACAAGCTCCTATAATGTTCTGAATTTAATCACATATTTAAAAAAGTAACACTATTTTACAGTTTTCTTGTTACACGTTACATGTAGTCACTATAGAGTATGCATTATTACATGCAACTCACCCTAAACCTAACCTAATTAATATTACTCAGTACTTAAAATGTATAACTACACTGTAACATGGACAAGTGTAACCAAAAATAATAATAGCAGTAACAAAAACAACATTATTAATAATAAAAACGACAACTGATTTATACGTCCTTATACTTTAGTAATTAATGCAATTAATGAATGAAATGAATTATTTAAAGAATCCTGAAATAAAGTATCAGAGATTAAAAAGGAAAAAAAAAATAGGCAGTCGCAACTTTAATAACAAATCATCATATGACTTCTGAAGGATCATGTGACCCTGAAGACTGGAGTAATGATGATGAAAATGTAGCATTGATCACAGGAATAAATTATATTTTAAACATTAAAATTGAAAACTAGGGCTGTCAAATGATTAATCGCGATTAATCGCATCCAAAATAAAAGTTTGTGTTTACATAATATATGTGGGTACACTGTGTTTAGTTATTATATATATAAATACACACATGCTTGTATATATTTAAGAAATATTTTCATGTATTTACTGTATATAGATTTATATATAATTTATATTATATATAAATATCAAAATTGTATATATAAATAATATTTTTTTTCTTAAATATACAAGCATGTGTGTATATTTTTTTTATATATAATTATACACAGTGCATCCACATATATTACGTAAACACAAACTTTTATTTTGGATGTGATTAATCGCGATTAATCGTTTGACGGCCCTATTGAAAACCATTATTTTTTACATTGTAATAATATTTCATACTTTTTTTTTGTATTTCTGATCAAATAAATGTCGGCTTGATGAGCATGAGAGACTTCCTTCAACAACATTAAAAATAGTAACGTGTCCAAACTTCTGACCAGTACTGTATATATACCCCCTCCCCTCTTTAAAACAGAACAAAATTCCAGAACAGTCACACAATGTGACCCTGACATAACAGCACTTATATTCAGAGTCACATGCTGGACGATCATCCGAGAGAGAGAGAGAGAGACTGTGCCTGTTTACAGTCATACAAAGGCCTCCAGTGTGCTGGCAGAACAGGGAGGATGCCAGAAGATTCCTCCAGAGGTGTCACTTACCTGGGCAAACTTGACTAAAAGCTTCATTTTTAGCTTTTAGTGAAGTTTAATCTACAGCTCGATTAAACATTCACACCGTGTGGGGAGGGGGTTCAAAAATTCGGACACACTCAGATTCCACAATGCATCCACACACAAACATCATTTGCACAAATGGAGGTGCTGACACTGCCACTGTGTGTGTGTGTGTGTGTGTTTGTGTTGGTCGGGAGGGCTGGGAAAGATATGCCATTAGGGGAAGGATCCGACATTCCAGAACCCACTCATGGGCCGTGCGAAGACAACAGCTCATTCACACTCGACCCATTAGAAATTCACCGGGGCCCAAAACGGCTCTATGGTTGATGCCCGGGTCTGTAAATGTCATATCTTTTCTAGGCAAGTGTTTGCATCTGGTAAACGTCTTTCCTGGCATTCTGGGATAGCAAATATAACAAAACAAAGCATCATTTTGCACTATACCTCGAGCTGCGGCCAGTTCATGCTCATGCCGGGTCCGTGGGTGTTCCTCCACCACCGGAGGTCCTCCGTGTCGCTCGCTGCGCTGATGGTCTGGCCGAGGTCTCGGTACAGGGCTTTGAATCTGCATGGGGATTTTCCACATACTCAGAACAGGTTTTAATTTGTGCACAAGGAAGTGTGTATGTTAAAAAAAAAAATACAGGTTACACTAACTCTAATCAACGATGCTTGCCAAGTCAAACATCCCTATTAAGAATGCTTGTATTTTTAAAACACCAAGTACAATTTATTTATATAGCACATTTATACACAGCAAAGCTGACCAAAGTGGAGAACAGAGTAAACAGAATTAAAAACAGTGAAGACAATAAAACAATATTAAAATAAGATTAAAGCGCCTGAGATAATGATAAAATGATAAAAAAAAAAACTGTTTAAAAATTATAATAAAAGGTGCAAGGTGAGGGACATACAGTAGAAACCTATCTGAAGATCTGCTAGATGAGCTTGATCATTAAAGGAGTAGTTCACTTTTTAAAAAAACTTTTGCTGATAATTTACGCACCCCCATGTCATCCAGGATGTCCGTGTCTTTCTTTCTTCAGTCGAAAAGAAATTAAGGTTTTTGATGAAAACATTCCAGGATTTTCACCATATAATGGACTTCAATGGGGACCAAACGGTTCAAGGTCCACATGAGAGTTTCAGTGCAAACTGTTCAAAGGGTTTTAAATGATTTCAGACGATGAATAAGGGTCTTATCTAGGGAAACGATCGCTCATTTAACAAATAAATTATAAAGTTTAAGTTTTATAAGCTCAAATGCTCGCCTTGCTCGACTCTCCTGTTCGAACTCGTTCATCAAAATGAACAAATCTTTTTTCATATCATTTGGTTCATTCAACAAACGAAACGATTGAGTTGACTCGGGAAAAGATTCGTTCATTTTGATGGACGAGTTCGAACAGGAGAGTCGAGCAAGGCGAGCATTTGTGCTTATAAAACTTAAACTTTGTTATTTTTTTTAAATGACCAATCGTTTCGATTGATAAGACCCTTATTCATCGTCTGGTGTCGTTTAAAGCCCTTTGAACAGTTTACACTGAAACTGTCTTTTGGACCTTGAACCGTTTGGTTCCCATTGAAGTCCATTATATGGAGAAAAATCCTGGAATATTTTCATCAAAAAGCTTAATTTCTTTTCGACTGAAGAAAGAAAGACATGGACATCTTGGATGACATGGGGGTGAGTAAATTAACAGCAAAAGTTTTTTTTTTAAAGCGAACTACTCCTTTGAGAGCCTTTAAGAGCGATGCTAAAAAAATGTGAAACTTTTAAAGGGACAACTTTTTAACTCATCTACCCCATATGTTCACTTAAATGGGTAATTCACAGCTGACAAGGCAGGCTTTTATTCAAACGTTTGTACAAAACAATTGTTGCTACATGACTAGAGAAAAGAGAAAAGAGCTGTGGTGTTCCCTTTAGCCAAAAACATCCACACACAAAATGCACTTTTGATTATGTTAACCTGACTGTCCGTGGGCAGGTTTAGTTTGAATTCAGATTTACTTCTACAAATAACTGACCTAAATATGATTTAAATTTACAAAAATTAATACGAACTATTAGTTGCACACACTCAAGCTCTGCTACCCTAGTTTTTGGCTCATTTTGAGTCACTCTGAATGACTCATTGAATCAAGTCAAATCATCTCAGTTCGATTCCCAAATGAATCATTCAGGGCTGCATTTCCCAAAAGCATTGTGAGATAAGTTGATTGTAGGGAAAGTGTATGGCTTTTGGGAAACGCAGAACAGTGCGATTCGTGATCCGCTTCAACAGGTTCGTTGAAAATAATCAGCTCTGGTTTTGATTTTTTCAATTCAGAATAACGAGGAATGACTGATGTGTTTGTAATGGAGCAAAAAGTATCATAATATCCTTTTGAATGTAGTGAAGTAAAAGTTTCCCAAAGGAAAAATACTAACGGTGTAACGATACCCTCATGTCACGATTCGATACAAATCACGAAACAATATTATTGCGATACTCCAAGACATATCGTAAACAATATACTGTCGATTAAAGGGCTAAATTTGGGTTTGGAAATGAATGGGCTTGGACTTGGTGCTGATAACCCAATGCATAGGACATGGGGCTGGGTAATAAATATCGATTTCTCGATATTAATCGATTCTCATTTTTACGAACCGATATCGATTCTTCAATCTCAAGAATCGATTAGTCATCCTGTTTCATTTGAATATATGGAAACATTGTATCGCGGCTGCGCGCATCCAAAAAAATCGCAATAATCTTTGTTCTTTGTTACTATTGATATGAAACAAAGTCTCAATTTTCAAATTACATCCATTTTTTTTAGAAATTCAAAAACATAAATGGCGTTTTGGCGCTGTGGCGTGAGATCGCTCTGGAGAAGCAGCAGCGCTGATCTCTCTTCCGGGTTAATAATACCAGTCACAGCGCGAAATAAACATGAATGAGCATCTGAAAGTGTGTTAAAAGATAGAGTACAACTTATCGAAATCCACATCATGTCACATTGATTCGCTCAATCAGCGTTTCAACCATGGAAAGACGTCAGTTAAACAGCTTGTAATCAATGTCATCGTCATTTTTACCTCAGAAAACTCACATAAACTCGTTAGTCAGCGAGAAAAAATAACTCTAGAGAGGAGCATTTTGCTAAATATATAGCCTACACCATATTACATATGCATTATAAACTTAATTTTCATCAATATTTAATGCATATTTGAATAAATCTGGCAAGTTTTTATGACAGTCACCATTTAAATGTTAATATTTCTTATAATCTTCTTATTATAAAAATAAATAAAAGTGTAATTTAAGTGTTTGTATATTCATTATTACCTTCATATTAGACTAATGAAGTCTATAGGCTACAACTAGACTCCCATAGTTTACAGCATTAGTTAAGAGATTTGATTCCCTTGAGAAAAATGGCCATTTATTGTAACTGATATCCAAAATAATCAATATTGAATCGAATCGTAATCGAAATCGAATTGCAAGATTGTGAATCGAAATCGAATCAAATTGTGAAATTTGTCTCAATACCCAGCCCTAATAGGACAAGAACGTACAGTAAGGAAATAAATAAAGAAAGCTGGTTGAAAATTGATGGACTTATCCTTTAAGGTACTGCTAACTACTTCTAGACTCCAGTCGACAACTTTTGTTTGGCCAAGCACTGCTCACATTTTCTTCAAATCTAGTTCTTTTGTCAAAGTTTATTTCGTAATCACTGCTGCCAGGAAACAATAAGTACCATGGAAATTGAAAGAATGAGGGAGGGATAAAGCAAACAGAAAGATTCCTGTACATGAAACTATACTATACGATTAACACACAGCTCAGCACCGGCCCTGTAATTACAGCTCAACAAAACTGCAGAGACAGGTTTGAAGGGTGTTGTTTTTGTTGCCATTCTGAACATGTAACTCCACGCTGATTGAGCGAACACCGAAAACACAAAATGAAAGAAACAATAAAAAGCACTTGCACTAGCTTGTAGCCCTTTTGAAACGCCCCTGGTTAATGGTCAACGACATACTCAGAATTCCTCATTAAGTAAACAAAATGATAGCAGAGAGCACGGAAAAAACAAATACGCACTTATTAATGGTTAACGTTCTCCATTTATTTCAGTTCTCAGCTATGTGACATAAATGACAGGAAACTATTTCAAGAGCCTAAGGATATTGATATGGCCCTTATAAATGAGGACTTGACATTGAGAAAAGTTTGAGTCAGAGCTCCCTATTTCTCTCATGTCTCTCACATCTGTGCCCGTCAGTCTCTCAGCGGCTCCGCTTCAAGAGTCCCTGACCCGGGTCATTCATGTATTCTGGCACCAAGGCTGTTCGAAACAGTTGGATAGCAAATTTTGCTGCGTTTTATGATATTTCAAATCATCTTCATGGTTTACTTCCCTCTTTCGGAGCGCTACCTTTGGATGTGTTGTATAGCAAAAACAGTAGGGCTGGGTAATAAATATAGATTTCTCGATATTAATCGATTCTCATTTTTACGAACCGATATCGATTTTTCAATCTCAAGAATCGATTAGTCATCCTGTTTCATTTGAATGAATGGATCATTGTATCACGGCTGCGCGCATCCAAAAAAAAAAATCACAATAATCTTTGTCCTTTGTTACTATTAATATGAAACAAAGTCTCAAATTTCAAATTAGGTCCATTTTCTTTAGAAATTCAAAAACATAAATAGCGTTTTGGCGCTGTGGCGTGAGATCGCTCTGGAGAAGCAGCAGCGCTGATCTCTCTTCCGGGTTAATAATACCAGTCACAGCGCCAAATAAACATGAATGAGCATCTGAAAGTGTGTTAAAGATAGAGTACAACTTATCGAAATCCGTATCATGTCACATTGATTCGCTCAATCAGCGTTTCAACCGTGGAAAGACGTCAGTTCAACAGCTTGTAATCAATGTCATGTATCGTCATATTTACCTCAGAAAACTCACATAAACTCGTTAGTCAGCGAGAAAAAATAACTCTAGAGAGGAGCATTTTGCTAAATATATACACCATATTACATATGCATTATAATCTTATTGTTCCTCAATATTTAATGCATATTTGAATAAATCTGGCAAGTTTTTATGACAGCCACCATTTAAATGTTTATATTTCAAATAATCTTCTTATTATAAAAATAAATAAAAGTGTAATTTAAGTGTTTGTATAGCTACAAAACAGTTCATTATTACCTTCATATTAGGCTAATGAAGCCTAGTAGGCTACAACTAGACTAGAGTTAAGAGATTTGATTCCCTTGAGAAAAATTGCCATTTATTGTAACTGATATCCAAAATAATCGATATTGAATCGAATCGGAATCGAAATTGAATCGAATTGCAAGTTTGAGAATCGAAATCGAATTGTGAAATTTGTCTCAATACCCAGCCCTAAAAATCAGCACATCGGTTTTCTTGCGCTTGAATGGTTTGAAGTCACATTAAAATGCACACAAAGGAATCAATAAGAGAAATCGAAAAGCGCCCAATCGATTCCCCTTTTTCTGGAATTTTGGAAGCGGTTCTCGATACCACAAAGAGTTTCAAATTCAGCATATTAACAAGCATGCGGAGCTAGAAGATAAGTGTCTGTGTAGAGTGTGAAGCAGTGGCATGGCAGAGGGACTTACCCATCATTGTTGGAGAGGTCCATGTGCTGATGTATGTCCTGAAGAACTTCTTTAAAAAAGCGCAACCTCTTCTTTTCGGCCTCCTGGGTGATTTCGAACACTTGCTCCATGTCCTCCATGTAACGTGGGTTACATCGATTCAGCTCGTCCAGGGCTCTCTCGTAGCGTTCCTTAGCCTGAGGAAAAAAAAAAAAAAATTCCTGTTCAGAATACATCTAATGGATCAATGAATATTCACAAGGTTTTGATGGAGAGTTGTTGAAACTAAAGGAGAAGGCTGCGCCACTTTCTTGATTTGAGCATCACATTGGATCAAAGCATCGTCTAAATGAAATGTAAATGTACTAATATGAATTTCATGAAAGACAGACAACAAAAATCCCTCTAAATAAATGAAATCAGGTGGTGTTTCTCTTTACACCTTTGAAAAAGCAGAAACTGAAGGTGTAAAGTGTCGTTTTGTGAATGAAATACACATTCAGAAATATGTTGTTCACACCCATAATTCATCATGGCCACAGTAAGACATCATCACCAATGGCACTAGCAACATGCAAGCCTTGTCTTGTCAACATTTTATGGAAATTCTGTCATTCCCCACCCATCTCCTTCCACCTAGACATGGACACTTGTTGACGAGCTTTCCATGCAGTAATTACCAGCTTAATGGAAAAACCTCACAAAACTAAAAGGACTAAAACGGCTGAGTCTGTGCTTTTTCTCACGGTACCTTCTCTGCCTCTTGGGTGCATTTCTCCAGGCGATCTGTGAACTTGCGGACCTCCTCTTGGGATTTGGTGGTGTCGGCCTTGGCATGAGTTTCACGGGTCAATGCCGTGCGCTCTTCCTTCCGGGTTTGGTGGTAACTTTTTTTGGTAGATTCCACCTATCGCAGAGAAAATGTTTACACACCCATACTATTCCCCCATTACTGTGATACATGGTGTAATACATTGATTTCTTTAAACATTATAGACCTCAAATAAAGACTTGGGCATTTAACCAATACCGTTGATCAGCTCTACCAAACGTGGATGTTTTTCCACTGAAGAAACGAACATTGTTATTATGTTTTGACTGATACTGTGAAGCTGATTTGATGCAATCTATATTGTGAAAAGCACTTGACTTGTTCATTTGAACATTGCTCCAAATCAGTCGTCGAGATTTTTCAGTTTTCAGATTTAATTCCAGTCTGTTTCTCATACTAAGCTATTATATTGATTTAGAAGACTTGGGATACAACAAACCAATCATTAGGGTTTCTTCAGACTTTAAAACCAATGTCTAGAGAGAAACACAAGCAACACTTTTTCCAACAGATATCTATCACGTTTCACTTTGGTTTTTATAAGTAGCTTCAATCACTCTCAACCGCTCGAATACAGAAATATCGTTTACTGTACCTTCTGAGCAACCTGAACAAAAATTATGTTTTTCCTCAGTATTTTCATATTGTTTTCCAGTGCAAATGTCTAAAGATTCTCATCACAATGCATTTATTGGAGACACAAAATAACAAAACATTAACGGTGCATTGCGCAAGTCTCTGAGTTTTTGCAGAACTACGCCCCCTCTGGCGACAAGCGAAACTGCAACCAGAGGTGTGCACGCTCATGGACTACACGCGCGCTCTCGCGAGCTGTTCATAACCGCACAAATCTTTTGTTTACATGTTTCATGATGTCTTCAGAGTTATAAATCTGCAAGTCATTTGAGTAAATTACACACTTATGTGTGTGTGTGTGTGGGGGGAAAACGGGGGTAGTATAAAACGTCGTTTTTTGTTTCCATCTATCTCCATGTTGAACTGTTTAATGTATCCACTTATGATTGTATTATTATGGAAACACGTTCATGAACAATATAAGTTATTACTTTGTACCCCATTTGAGCCCTAGAGCCGACCGGAGATCTCTCCGTTTGTTGAAAGCCTTCCCGATATTGACTCTCGTCTTATTCCGACGCCTGGCTCTAGACAAATGTTTTATTTTCTTTGTCTTACGTGGAGTTTGCATCGGGGTTTGGAATGAACTACAAGCCGGTCTCTTTGAATCCATCTTCTACTTTTGTCGAAAGTTGACTAAAGTTTTGTCGCTCGAGTTGTATTCGCTGATACGGAGAATGGCGGCGAATACACAAACCTGCCAGAGATCGCCAGGTGAGCGTGAACATCACCCCCAGTATCAAATCCCGTCCCGAATCCCACTTATTTATTTCACCGTACAGGATTATAGAGGCGATCGCAGTGATCAGAGAAGGACCCGTTCAGCCCATCAGGCGATTGTTTAAGTATTTTTAACATGAAATGTTGCGCAATGCACTTTTAAGTCTTGATTTATGTGAAATCTGTAACAATTAAGTGAGTTTATGATTCAATCAAGAACAAATATCTGTCAATCTGCTCATAAAAGTCAACTTAATTCTAAGGAAAGTTTTGAAACACATTAACAGATCATTCTATTCATTTTAATTTGCACCTTAAGTAAATCTCTCTTTATTTAAAGATCCCTTCATTGGGTGAATTAAAACCTAAGACCTGCAGAAACCCTGTTTTGGTCATTTTTGGAGCTTGACAATCACTTGTTGCATGGGGGGAAAAGCAGATTTTTGGCATTCGTCTAAATGAGAACACTTTACAATAAGATTTCATTTGTTACCAATAGTTAACTACAATATTAAACATGAACTAAATGAAAGCAATAGATAAAGTGGATTTAAACTAAATATATTTAGTTCTCTCTGCCATCATTTATTGGACTAAATCCATAATAATGGCGTAGTATTCTGCAAAAGGAGAAGACTCACATCCTTCAGTTTTCGGACCCAGGGTTTCTGGGCCTTACGGAAGCCTTCGTCTGCGTCTTTGGTCTCACGAAATCCACCAATCATTTGCTTGTGGAAGGCGTCCTTCTGCCAGTTTCTAATCTTTTCACTGTCCTCAACAACCAGTTTCTCTTTCAGTTCCATATGGATCTCACTCAGTCTGTCGGCCGCATTCATGAAAGCATGCCAGGCCTTTTCCAGAGTCCCATACTGTGAGCCTGCAGGAGACAAAACAGAATTCAGCTTATTACACTGGATATAGCTGCTTACTGGCCCAACTTAAAAAAAATCAAAACACCCCCAAGTTTGTATAATATTCTTCTCTAGATACACATCTTGCCTCTTATTATAATTGTAGGTCAGTGCGTCTGCCCCTTTAAGGTCACATGGTTTGGTTACTGAATATGTGTCCAGCCGAAGGCTCTCACTGGGAGGTAATCCACTCATATCCACGACTTTTCTTAAGGTCAATCCAAGATACAGTGGCTTTGTTTACACTGAATCCTGAATGCTAAAATCTGTAAAGCTTTCCTGCTCACACAGTGGTGCGTTGGTGCTTGCAACGCCAATGTCATGGGTTTGATTCCCAGGGAAAGCAAGAACTGATGAGAAAGTAAAGGTGTAGCTTGAAATGCAATGTAAGTCGCTTTGAATAAAATGCATAAATGTAAACGTAGGTACTCTGCAAAATCCAGTATATTGTCGCTGTCGGGCGGGAAAACACGAATCTCCAGAATTCGTTATTTACATTTTTTTGTTCATAAATCATTACGATTGGTCACCTTTAACGTCTGTCTGTGGATTTTTTGCAAATATCTAACCAATGAAAAGTATTAAAAAGAGCTTGTTTAAACCATATAACTCCATTGGATCCTCAAACTGTCAATCAAACCTCATAACTCCACCCATTTCTATTGTAAATGAAGTGCCGCACGCATCTTTGCAATGCAAGGGTAAGTAAAGAAGTGCTACAGCATTTTCTTTACTCACAAAACACAATATATGGCTAATGTTTTATTAATTTCTGAGGAAAGAAGTGTGTCTCAGTCTACCATTTGTCATCGAGAAACCAATAGACCTTATTTAGAGCAGCGCCATGACAGGTATGAAAGTGAGGCTGTGAGGGATAGACTTACAGTGTTTCCAATGGCATCCGCTGTAAAAAGCTGAATAAAGCTCCTAGATTACTTACAATTTTCCACAGCTTACATTGTCAGGAGTTTTTTGTCAACTAAACTTTCTTGGAAAGATATTTTTCCAGTGTTTCATGAGCAGAACAATCCGAAAACACATTAAATAACAGTACAGCCCATTGAAGAGATGCATGTCTATCCCTCACAGCCTCGCTTTCATTCTCATTAAAAATCAAAGATGGCGCTGCCGTGAATAAGGCGTATACTTTAAATAGCCTATATCGGTTATAACATGAGGTCAAACGATCTTAACCAGTAAGTTGATGACAATGTAATGCTTACTGCGTCAGATGCAGCCGTTTTAATAACGGACAAAACACGACCCTGCAACTCTATTTGTGATTGATTTTGGTAAAATGTTAATAATATAATGGACAAATGTAAGTGTCTGACCACAATACTAACTTTGACAAGGCAGTGTTTAATTATATATAAAATAAAATGTTTTTCCATTTCCTGAAAAGTAGCTGATTTGGAGATACAAGGTTTGCGCACAAATTAACGGATCACTGACACACGACATAACCAACAGAGGCAGCATTCCTGTATATTACATTCAAACCTTCTTTTCCCCAAACTACTGTGCAACTATTTTTGGGTGGGCACTAATACGGTGAATGAAAGGTCAGACTTATAGATTTATAAATGTTTGACAGAGGCACTTATCAGTTCATCAGTGTAGAATGTGTTGATGTGACTGGATGTGTCTAACGCATACTGACCTTTCTCCACAATACCCCTCCATTTCCTTGCCCAATCGCTCAGCTGCTGGGAATAGCCTTTCTCAATCTTGGCCCGCTCCTGGAAGCAGCTGACCAGCTCGTTGCATAGCTTGTAGCCATCGTCAATGCGCTTAACCGTCCTCTTGTAGTTCCCAGGCTAACCGACGAAAGTCATGTTAGACAGTCATACAAAAACAATCAAACTGAGTCAAATTAACAACTAGGAATATCAGGGAATATATCATTTCAGTCTAATAAATGTTAATCATTAAATTTAAGATTTTAGAATTTGACTTCATGTAATTTACACAAGTTAAAAATGGCACAGTTCTCCTAAACTGGTTTAATTTTTACTCAAATCAAGGAGAAACAAGGTCTTGATTTCGGTTATCAAGTGAAACAAGAAAGCATTTATGAACAAGGATATTTATGACAAATCTTTATAAAAAAAAAGAAAAAGAAAAGAAGTGGTCCACAAACTTGATGCACATTTGGGTGAAAGGTTTATAGAACTATAAGGAACGACATTAATGAGTTATATTTCCAAAACACATAAATGGATGAGAAGAAAAATATTTACTGCATGATCCCATCTCAACAGTCTTATTGTGCTGCAGATTATTTACATTTATTAATATTCATAATACTAGAAGTGAAACTATGTTAACATTTTCTATTAGTGCAGCATTCGAAGCACTATCAGTTAAGCCAATGACACAGCTTACCCCACTTCATTATCATTTCATTTTTAAAAAAACAAAAACAAATAGCCATGGCTAATCTTTATATCTTTAAATGGTTTTAGACGTTGCCAATAGACCAATATGTTTGATTTTTTATTAATTTTCATCCATCTATGACAAAAAAACAATTATATTATAAACAAATACGTTTCTCATGTGCATCTCTCAATGACGAATGTATTTATATAGCTCTTTTAAGAATACACATTGTTCTACAAATTGTTAATATATATCCATCTTTATAGAACTGTGCGATAATGCGGTTCACATTTTGCGATGATATAGCGTACTATAAACAATCATGCAGGCGAGATTTGCTGCATAATATTGTTTGATTTATGTGCATGTATGCAAGCAAAGTATGATGTATCCAATTTTATTATGGTTTACATTTGACTATAACAATCAAGCAGTTTTAAAATTTAGCTATATAGTACATAGTAGCTTACTATGTATGTATTTGGGCAAGGGTGAATATACTTATAGTAGTTGTATAATTCACAATTAATAAGTAATTTATTAATTATCTCGAGTTATATTGTGGGGATATTAGGGCTGTGAAACGATTAATCGCGATTAATTGCATCCAAAATAAAAGTTTGTGTTTACATAATAAGTGCGTGTGTACAGTGTGTATAATTATTTTGTATATATATATATATATATATATATATATATACACACACATATGCATGTAATTTAAGAAAAATGTGCTATTAATATATCAAATATTTATATTTATGTATAATATTAATTTTGTATAAATATAAATAAAGTATATGCAAATATTTCTTAAATATATACATGCATGCATATGTGTGTATATATATATATATATATATTTACACACAAAATAATTATACACACTACACACACATATTATGTAAACACAGACTTTTATTTTGGATGTGATTAATCACGATTAATCGTTTCACAGCCCTAGGGGATATTGAGAATTATGAAACAATTTGGTGTGGTGACAAGCCTAATTACCATTTGGTGATGCATATAAATGACAGGGTATAACAAAAACCAGTTTTGCTGATGAGTTAATTGAAAGTAGTCATGACATAATACTCATGCACTGTGTGTTATGTAGAAGTCCTCCTGTGTACAAGCCAAAGGCAACTTTTTTTTCCATGTGATAAAAAATGGAGGGAAAAAAAACAACCTAAACTGTCTTTCACTACTTTCACTTTGCCATCTAAGAACCCTTAATATCTCTTGGTTTTCTCCAAGGCAAGTAAGGACCTGACCGAGCATGCTTGAAGAATTGTAGTGCAGAAAGCTCTCAGAGAGCGCTTGGAAATGTCGGATCTGCAGGAATCCGCTCCTTTAGTGTCTCTAACTCTCTGGCTGGACGCCACAGCATGCGGCCCACTCTGCCAGGGAGATCTGTGTGTGTGTGTGTGTGTGTGTGTGTGAGAGAATGTGGGATACTAACCTCCCAGAAGCTGTCCCAGCTCCCAACGTCTTGCAGATCCCCGTTGGAAGACATTTTGGGGTCGCCCTTGCAGCACGGAATGATGGCGGCTGTCTGTCAAACTGCGAAGAACAAGTCGTGAAATCAAACAGAGCCAACAAGCGGAGCATATCATGACAAAACTAGTTCCTCCAGTCTCTGCTCTGCATGACACATGCCCTCAAGTTCAATCCAGAAAACTAAACAGTTTCATATCATACAAAATATACATTAATCCATAGACATTTCACTACGGTCTCTCTCGAGTCGTGACCCAGCGCTCCCTGGCCTCTAAAGTTAAGACATCTGCCCAGCCACAGTAATCCTGCATTTCGCTACAGTAAGGAAGCCAGCGTAGGCCAGTCTCACCTCTGAGCGGATTTGTGTCTGCCTAAGGTAAACCTGGGTGAAGCACAAGCTTCTCCGCTCCAGTCTGGGTGGAGTCGCCAAAAAAGCAAATGGATCCTCCCTTTAGTCAAGACAAGTCGCCTTCATTTATATAGCGCTTTTAACTATATACAGTGGTGTGAATACGTTTTGGCACCCATGCTAAAGTTGCCTAAAAAGAGGAATAAAAAATCATCTTTTGGATATTGATCTTAATGCCTTAATTAGAAAAATGAGGAAAACTCCAACCTTTAATGACACCAATTTTCTTTGTGAATGAATAATGCATCATAAATAAATAAATGTTTTTCCTTAAAATACAGGGTGCATAAGTCAGGGCACGCTTATGTTAAATTCCCATAGAGTCAGGCAGATTTTTATTTTTAAAAGCCAGTTATTTCATGGATCCAGGATAATATGCATCCTGATAAAGTTCCCTTGGCCTTTGGAATCAAAATATCCCCACATCATCACACACCTTCCACCACACCTAGAGATTGGCATGGGGTACTTTCCATAAGATCATCTTTCAATGCAAATCAAACCAGCTATTAGGCTAACTGAAGTAAATGGTGTGTGATGATGTGGGGATATTTTAATCCCAAAGGCCAAGGGAACTTTATCAGGATGGATATTATCCTGGATCCATGAAATAACTGGCTTTTAAAAATAAAAATCTGCCTGACTCTATGGGAATTTAACATAGGGGTGTCCTGACTTATGCACCCTGTATTTTAAGGAAAAACATTTATTTATTTATGATACATTATTCATTCACAAAGAAAATTGGTGTCCTTAAAGGTTGGACTTTTCCTCATTTTTCTAATTAAGGCATTAAGATCAATATCCAAAAGATGATTTTTTATTCCTCTTTTTAGGCAACTTTAGCATGGGGGCGAAACACTTATTCACACCACTGTAGATTGTTTCAAAGCAGCTTTACAGTAATAATGGGAGATTAAAGTAACAGAGATTGTTTTGGCTTTACAGAAGCTCTAGAATAAAGTTAGTTTTGATCGATTCACTTCCTTTGCAAAGATCATTAATTAGCTTAGGGTACGCTTACACGACACTGTTCTAACAGAAAACCCTTAACACACTTCGGACGCTCATTCTCACTAGGGATGGCGAAAACTAAACATTTTCTTGACCGACCACCGAGCCTCATTAGCCGGTTGAAACCGGTTAACCGATTGGTTTAAAATATGCTACGCTAGAAATAACCGCCATTTTGAGCTGCGCCTGCAATTTCACAACTTTCAAAAACGTAGAATTTTTTGAGGCTCTTCACCGAGCGCTTACACCGATACACACGGAAGTGTTTGAAAGCAGGAGATAATCAACAGATCTCTAGTAGATCGTGTTTATCTGTGTAAACGCTCAGTGAAGAAAACATGTTCTTGAAGCGTTAATCAGCCAATCACAGATATGTTGAGCGCATTGGCCAATCAGAAGTGTTTAAGAATCCGTTCATCAGCGCTCAAAATGCTATAAGGAAATGATGGCATCACCACATTTTTTGAATTTCTGTAACGGGTCAGTACAGAAGTCACGAATTTTGACACCACCACTTCCTTCATGGTTGCTTAAGAAATGAAAAGCTACACACTCCACCAATTAGGGTTAGAAGAACGGTGGCCAAACATGCTAGAAACATAATAATCACTGCAATAATGATCCAGTCATAGACTCTTAAAGGAGTAGTTCACTTTAAAAAAAAACTTTTGCTGATAATTTACTGTCCATGTCTTTCTTTCTTCAGTCGAAAATAAATTAAGGTTTTTGATGAAAAACGGATTTTTCTCCATATAATGGACTTCAATGGGAACCAAACGGTTCAAAGTCCAAATGGGAGTTTCAGTGCAAACTGTTCAAGGGGCTTTAAATGATTCTAGACGATGAATAAGGGTCTTATCAAGCGAAACGATCGCTCATTTAATAAATAAATAACACAGTTTAAGTTTTATAAGCTCAAATGTTCTGTGATGTGCGTTTGTGACTCTCCTGTTCAAACTCGTTCATCAAAATGTACAACTCTTTTTCAGAGTCAATTTGTTCATTTTGTTCGTTGAATCAACCAAATGACTTGAAAAAAGATTCGTTCATTTTGATAAACAAATTCGAACAGTTTGAACAGTTTGCACTGAAACTCTCTTTTGGACTTTGAACCGTTTGGTTCCCATTGAAGTCCATTATATGGAGAAAAATCCTGGAATGTTTTCATCAAAAACCTTCATTTCTTTTCAACTGAAGAAAGAAAGACATTGACAACTTGGATGACATGGGGGTGAGTAAATTATCAGCAAAAGTTTTTTTTTAAAGTAAACTACTCCTTTAAGCATTTGCCTGTTTAAATCCAAACAGTGACTTTTGCTGGCTGGGCAGTGTATAAAGCACAGCTCACACAACTCACTTTCAAACCAAGCTACCTACTTTGTCAGAATGATGGATTCAAGAAATAAAAGGTATCTGGAAAGGGTTCCTGAAACCTTTCCATTGGACAAAAGTTTATAAGAAAAAAAAAAAATGTATCTTTAAGAACGGTTTATAAAAAATTACGAGAAAAGTCATGTTGATAATATATGTCTGCTGATATGCAAGTGTCCATTGCTCATAGGGGCATGGGAGACACTACGCCTCTCCAACACTTATTCATCACCCTAAAATAACCGGTTTATTAATGCACAAAGTGCTTTGGCTACTACATAAACTACATTTAGTCCAAACAGAACAAGTAGGCGTACATCTAATAAACTTAGTACACGCTCTTCCCGTGCTTGTATACATTTAGCACCTCTTCTGGCCTTGGTTTCTCGTCATATTGTTTGAGCCAAGGTCGTATGGTTTCCTCAAACAGACACAACAAAAGGGAGGAAGCAGTGGGATCGGCCTCGCAGGAGCATCTGCTTCCAATTCAGGCCAAACTGGCTATGCTAATGGAAAATTAGCATCCTCAAGAGAGACTTGGGAACCAACATACTGAAGAGCATTTGCTGTGGATGCATAGTTCTGACAATTTATTTAATGTTTTGTTGAGCAATTTCTGGTTTGCGATAGATTTTCAAACATGACACAAAAGTAGGGTTGGGCAGTATAATCAATTTTGTAGGGCACATCAATATATTTTCAAAAATGTGAAACTTAGTTTTTGGGCTCTACTAGGATAGGTTTTCATTATTTTCTTTTACTTATTTGTTTTAGCTCCACTCTTCCCAGTCTGTCAGTAAAGCTCTGTTTAGTTCCTGTCTCTATAAAGCCCCTCATTCTGAAAAGCACACTGTGCTCTGATTGATCAGCTGGACAAGTGTGTTGTGATTGGTCAACTGCTTTGAACATGTTAGGAAAAGTCCCACCCCTTACCTTAACCGCCAGTTTCAACACACTTCTAACTAACTCAACCAGGCCCCGCCCCTTTATTTTGCACATGCCTTAGGCAGTCACTTGCCACTAGAAAATACTGATATATATATATATATCACACACACACACACACACACACACACACACATATATATATATATATAAAAAGTTGACATTCAGTCAAATTGAGATATGATTTTTCACCAGCGCCATTAGCATGTTTTTTTTAAGAATTGTAGAAACACGGTTACTTCATTGTTAGCATAGCACAAGTTGTTTTTCTACAATTAGCAACCTTTTACACAAAAAAAACTAAAAGAAGCTGAAACAAATTTTTAGCCGCCTGCGTGTTATGACACATCCCTAATTTCCGGCAGATCCTTTTAGCACTGCTATTTGTTGCAGTTCAACACAAATCATCTCTACATCTGACTTTACATGTGTATAGCCTAGTGCATTATTTTGGACTCAACTTCCTGTGCACTTATACACCGTGTGGTGTGTACTTATGCACTAATATAGTTGGCGTGAGAGTTTTATAAGGTTATTTTGTTATTTAACATCAGAGTCTGATGCCCCTCCCTCTGTTGCGTAATTAAAACTGTGACAGTCGAGCGAATGAAGTGTCCAACATTACACACCATGTTTTTCTGGTTAATTAAGTGCATCATCTGAGTATTGAAAGTGCACTTTTTTTTGGACTTTTCAGTGAACTCGCAATATTTATACTATGCTATGAATCATACAATAGCAGGCGAATTGGGACGCACATTTAGTTTCACTTAGTTTCCTTTAAATAAAGAGCTTGGATTACTTCCCCTGAACTTCCTCCCGGCGAGGTGAAGAGAGGGGTGGGAGTGGAAAGTCAGCTCCCGATGATGGTATTTCCCACAAACATGCCAGGAGGAGCACTGATGAGAGCTTCACTTGAACCTCACTTGCCAATTTAAGATCAGTAAATATTGTTTGGAGCAGTGTTGTAGTACTCGAGACTCGGACTCGAGACCATATTTTAATGGTCTTGGTCTTGTCATGGACTCATGTCCATTTGGACTCGGAATTGACTCGTACTCGAACATTTTTTTTTTAGGACTCGAAATTATTCCCGAGTCCACTCGAGTTCAATTCAAAATATTTTTCATGATTATTAATGTATGTTAATAAAATATTTCTTTAAATTGATTGACACGCCCAGTGATTGGTGATTTTCTAGTGCGCAACTGCGCATGACAAATTGTAATAAAATTACTTTTAACACCACCTACTATGTGGCCTTTTTACCCTAAACTGATCATATTTTTTAAACTCTAAGTAAATTCAGTAAAAAAAAAAAAAAAGGATTTCTCTAAGTAAATAAAAGTAAATTAGGTAATCAACCCTCACTGGTCTCGGTCTCGACTCGGACTCGACCGTCTCTGGTCTCGGACTCGACTCGGACTCGACTCTCTATGGTCTCGGTGTCGACTCAGACTCGAGTGAGGTGGTCTCGACTACAACACTGGTTTGGAGTACTGGTATTGCTGTGGAATATTAGCATATTGCTAATGGCGTAGTGTGTGACAGTAGTACACATTGTGGAACAATACACATTTCAACTTGTGACTCATGATTTTGTCGTATTGATTTAAATAACTTTTCACATTTCAAAAAGACTTTAATAAGCCAAGACACCATGTGAAGAGGGTAAAAAGATTCCACCATGAATTTTTTGCTGACAATTGCCATAAAAACAATTGCGACTTTTTCACAAAATGTCACTTACAGAGTAAGCATAAGATGCTACTTTTTCTTTTATCTTAAATTAATAATAATAAAAAGTATAATATTATAAATCACATATGATTTACTTTAATGCAGAAAAAATGAATATTTGTATAGTTATTACTTCGTATAATTAATATAATATATTACAGAATGCATTCTTATTGACACACATGCCTGATTTTGTGTATGAAGGAACACCTTTGACTATCTTTGTTTACTTCTGATGTGTTTTTTTATTCTTTACTCTCCCTGACAGAATTAATTGTGATTTCTTTGCTTCTCGCTTTAATTTCCCTAATTTTGATGGTAAAATTTAACAAATTTAAACTGCATAATTACTGCAATTATCTCAAACAATTGCAATTAGACATAATAAACATGATCATACAATTATTCAATAATCGTGACAGACGTATTCAGTATAACCAGTTGACTAATCACAGCAAATTAAGACAATTGTTTTGGATTACAAGGTTTCTGTTTGATAAGCAAAGGATTCATAATGTAATTAAATGGCATACATTTAGAATAGGCATCTGAACATCAGATAAAACCAGGTTCAATATTCATGTTTCATTTTAAAATGACACTAGAGTTAAAGGTTTTTACAGAGGGGATTTTTGATATCGCTTTTTATTAATACTGTCAGCCAGAAAAAAACACGTAGGTTTTTTAGGAATAAAACGTCATTCCAAACCTGTATGAGAAACTTTCTTTCATCTGCAGAACACAAGTACTTGCATAACACGGGTAAACCACTGACCATTGTTTGGAAAAAATAAAATAATAAACTCTTTAAAATATCTTCATATATTAAAATGTTAATATAAAACAGCTGAATGATATGAACAAATCCCTCTATTCAAAAAAATCAGAAAATACATTAAAGAATAAAAATATATTCAGAAAAAAATGAGTGCTGGGAAACGATTAAAATTTTTAATCGCGATTAATTGCACATGCCCGCACCCACCCATTGCCGAAGTTGAATTGTCTATAATTTTTTGTACACGACCAACGCTGACCATCATCTCATCCCTCCTGTGATCCATGGTTTGACTGTAGGCCTTTGTGTATTCAGAGCCAGTGAGAAACGGACTTTCAAAATAATAATAAAAAAAACTGCGTTAACATGAGAAAAAAAATTGACATTAATTAATAAATGCGTCAACGCGATGACGCATGAACTCTTCCAGCCCTAGAAAAATCAAATGCTGTATGTGCAACTGGATATGATCCTGAAGTGTAGATTTATGGCTCAAAAAAAAAAAAAAAATACAAACTTTTAAAAGTGTAAAAGTGTATTTTGGAGGTTTTCTTTTCAGTAGTCTGGAAGATGACATTTAATGGAAGCAAAATGGGTTTGCCTATATTGAGTTAGCAATACCGCACTGGCACCGTAAATAAGCTAATAATGATGTTAACCCGGGGATAAGAAAACGGCAACGTATGAATACCAAAGATTAACTGTTAACCCCAGGTAAATTATAAGCAATGTGAAATGTGGCAATAACCCAGGACTCTGTTTACCCGGGGTTTAGAATGACCCAGGGTTAACTAGTCCTTATGAATATACCCGAATTATATTGTGACCGTGTTTGAATTGCATATTGTTGTGTATTATACTATATATATATTTTTATAACAGCAGTATTCAGCACATATGCCAGACCGATATATCGGCCGTTATTAGGCATTTTCCACAATATCGGTATCGGCAGTTATAATGGCCGATAAATGAATATTTAAAAAATAAAATCGGACGAAACACACTTCAATCTCTCCTTGGCCTGTTATATTGAAAATGTATGTTTTACAATTTGCAGTATGATGTCATCTATTGCTAATTTATGGCTCATCATAGACTAGCTAACCACAAAGCTAGCTAATGTGCCACTATCATCAGTGGAAGACCGCTAACGTTAACATTAATGAGTTTGGGAACCACAATGAACTTTTTCTGCCTAAATAAAGTAATGATTACTGTATTTATAACTAGCATATCTCTAGTTACAGTCCCTGCATTGTAAAATGTAAGTTATACTTGCGAGCAGGGGCGAAAATTTCATCAAAATGTTGGGGGGGATGATAAACATAACAATTCTCAAGAGCAAATTTTGAAGGGGACACCAATAATACAGGCAAAAACATACAGAGGAAAGCCTTACTACTATTATTAGTGTAGCATGGAGACCATTTCATTATAATTCTTAAAATTTTCTTTCTGGTTTAAGCCAGCGGCGAATCTGTTTACATACTCTCCTCACGCAGCGCAGCGATTTCATTTCATTCATTGACTCATTATTTAACTATATTAAATGATATAAACCAACTAAATCACAGTGAAAGCGTTACAATATAAATGCACAGCGCACCCGGACTTTCTCATCAGTGTATGGCCAGCAATATTGTAATGTTTAATGACATGAAGATAATGTCTGTTCTAAGTTATTATTGTACTGTACAATTAAATATAATCGTTGCTGAGTTTGCATTCTGAAAACTTTACCTCAGAGCATCCGTTTACTGAATGAATTGAGAATCTCACCTGAAAAATCCAATAACACCAGCAATTGCATTCAAGCAGCTGATTTCTGTAAATAAATGCAAAACTAAATGCATATTGCAGCATAGGGCGAAGTCAGGATCCGTCAGCACCGGAATGTGTGTGTCTAAGGGGACGGAGGCGTCTGAGGTAAAAGGGACGGAGGCAGTGGACCAATGCACTGTGAGGCAAGGGAGGGGGGTCTCAAAATGTTTAGAACGCTTTTTTCGATATTGCCCCGTTTGCATTTGTGTTAATTATTTTAAGAATATATCATTACATTATTTACAATACACATATTTTAATGTTTTTTTTGCGGGGGGACAACCCTCAGATAGGGGGGGTCCTGACCCCCCCGACCCCCCCGCGATTTCCGCCTATGCTTGCGAGGAGTGAACATTTAGACATAGAGAAAAAGTATCAAACGTATCTTGTGCAGAAAAGTTAGCTTTTCTTTTACACGTGTGTGAAATCCAACAATATTTAATAAAAAAAAATATCAGCCGATATATCGGAATATCGGATTTTAAAACCCAAAAATATTTGTATCGGTATCGGCCTTCAAAATCCTTTATCGGTCTGGCTCTATATATCACCATGGCCCTGTTTACACCTGGTGTCGATCGGATCACAAGCTTGTCAACTTTCAACCACTTCCAGAGGTCCACTTCCACATTACACCGGATTGCGTTCATAGTGTAAACACTTGTGTGATTGAATGTGTTCAAGCAAAAAATTGGTTGTTTAAATACTCAAATCTTTAATTTTCTGTTTATGTTATAACCCAGGTGAAAAATATGTATTAAAAATGTACCCGAGTATGCTTTTAGTACAACAGAAATATACCCAAGTATATTTTTTTATACATTTAATAGTATAAATCTACCCTAAACAGACTAATGTCTGCTGGCCTGTTATAGGATCACAATAATCTAGGGATGTCCCGATCAGGTTTTTTTGTGCATTTGATTTTGAGTATCTAACGATACTTTTTGAGTATCTAACGTTTTTGTATCTAACGATACAAAAACGAATAAAGAAGATCCAGATCCAGATTCCAGGATGTTCCTTATTTTTTATTTAATTCGCCTCCTTTTAACATTTGACAACTCTGTTAACAAACAGATCACTTCTGTGAGGTAGCTTGAACAATCAGGTAATAAACATAAATTCTTCACTTTTGGACTTTAGGGCAAAAGTATATATATATATAAAAAAAGTCTAATATAAAAACAAATAGCACTCATTATGATCATTGGATGTGATGTCCTCCGGCTTCTCACAATCAAGGGGCATTTTTCTCTCCTGCAGCGTGAGCCGACTCGCCTTCGGCTGGGTAGCCTGGGGTAAACTCGCTGTATTGTGTCGGGTGTTTGTTTTTGAGGTGCCGTATCAGGTTTGTTGTGTCAGCAGTATTGACAGCAAAATAGACCACAGAATATTTTGTTCTGCATTGACAGGTGTAATATTTGATATTTAGATCAGAATTTGTCAAACCTAGTCTTTCAACCATCAATATTTAATTAAATAACATGTATTCGTGTTAGGGCTGGGAAGAAAATCGATTTGAAATAAAAATCGAGTTGGCAGGTCAAATCGCTTTATATTTTCAACAAAAAAAAGCGATTTTTTTGATTTTTTTTCTCCCCCTCTTCAGTATAGTGTAACTTACATTTTGCATTCGTCAAATCTCCCTTCAGGGTTTCAGCAGTTTGGTTACGACAGTCAATACGATGACAATACGATGAGAGTCAAAACTCTCTCAAAGATGATTAAATGTTACTATTATTATACTTGATCTGTAGATAAACGTCTATGGTTTCGCATAAAACAACTTTGTCTTGCTGGACGTTGTGCTATACAATTAACATGTCTCAATTGTATAGTAGACCAGACTATATAATAATTGATCCTTTTGATTTTTGTTAGGCTATCTTGTTTTTCATGAACGTACAATACAAAGAGCAATGTGTAAAGTTTGACCAGATTTAGTGTTACACTTGTTGTCTCGTATTTGTTCCCCACTAAATGTTTTTTTTCCCTAAATGTTCAGATTTTATACAATATTGTGCACTTCTGATTTTTCTAGACTAAATTTTACTGCTGAATTATCCATTAATCTAGTTTATAATAGCATTTTTGTCATAGATTATGATCATATTTTTTGGGATTTGTTGTTTTTCTTTATAATGAAGTTGTATTAAGTAGATTGTGTTTAACACGCAAAAGAGTTATTATCAGTTCAACACAGAGAGTTATAGAAATTCTACTCGATACAAAATTGTAAAAATTCGAATAAAATCTCAGATTTTTTTAAGGGAAAAAAAAAAAAAAAAAAAAATCGCCCAGCCCTAATTCGTGTACAAAATAACATATAAACATCTTTTCCAATTCTATTTTGCCTGGAAACGCTTCCAACGCTTGTGCGTCGCGTGAAAAATAGGTGTCGGTTCTATTTCTAGCATGTTTTCCGCGCGGCTCGAGCACGCCTGAGTTCTCTTTCATAGAAACATTCTCTTTCATAGAGAATGTTTAAATATTAATATCAGCTGAGGAGGGAAACGGAGTCGGAGGCGGAGTTCACCTACTGATCAGAGCGCGTGCTGACACGGAGTTAAAGCCTGGTTTATACTCGACACGTCCGCACGAGCGCGAATGTGCGCACGGCAAAAATGACCCGTTGGGTGTGCAAGACCAGGAAGACTGTGGGTGGCTGTGTGTATGCCTTTTTTTGTAACAGCGCGCGCCGCGTCCGGGAACGACTTCAAGCCGAATCTGCCCGAGCTTGTACGTCTCACCACACCGGCACCCAGTTTGCGCGTCTAAATTGCAATTTTTTTTCTTAAGGGTTTGTTTACTGTGTGTGATTCATTTAATGGATAGCACATTCACTTCTAGTCATCTTCGTCCTCTATTCTGCAATGTTTCGGTCTCCCACGTGTGTGTGGCAAGCTGTACCACCGGGAACATGCAAAAAAAATAAAAATAAAGAAGCGTCGACGCAAAAATATGACGTCGACGCAATTTTGACGTCGAATCATCGACGCGCCGCTACAGCACTAATATCCGAGTCCTGATCTGAGGTAACATCCGATTCCAATCGAGTCTGAAACCATGTGATCCGGCACGATTTCCGATCACGTGATCGGATCGGATCGGGACATCCCTATAATAATCCGTCCAATATTGGGAGCACAGTGTATATTGTTAGCGAACGTGTATATCTATAAGCACCAAAAGACGCCTGTCATGTTCTCCACTGGTTCTCCTCACACCATAACTCAATTTGTCTCTGACCGTTCTGTCTAACATTATCCTGGCCTGTCCTGCTCTCTCTTTAGCATAGCAGGCTCATAACTTTATAGCTTGGTCCGTCATACGAGTATTTCCTCAGCGTCCGAAATGTCATCGCGATCCATTGTTTTTCTGTTGTCTGAATCGACCACTCTCCCGCCCTTTACGTCACTCCCGCCACGCCCATTTTCAGACGTGGAATTAAAATTCTCACAAAAACGACTCCAGAAGCTTCTGTAGCGCATTTATACATATATAATTTTAAAGACAATCTAGTTCCTACATTGTTTTTCTATGCATTGACTCGGGTCCTCTAACCTGCAATATGCCCTTTAAACTGTCGGCTGGAGACACAAGTTTGGTTTGAAGATGAAAAACATACCAAGAAGAATTGAAAGCTGCTGCACTCCGTATGTTTTTCCATCTCCTATCACGTTCATACGCAAATTGCTCGAGCTTATTTCATCCATTAGATCGAAAGATCTGAAAAAGCACATACATTTACCCGCACATAGACCATCCCCTCGAAGAAATCAGGACAGAAGTGGTGGGAAAAAGAGAGACGGATTAGAGCACCAAACAGGAATGGGTTTCCGTCGTCTACTTGTGATCCGGTCGACCAAAACGCATCTTAGTACCAGCGCCCCCGTAACCCATTTTGCAACAAATTTACAAGGAAGTGGAAGAAATTAAAAAAAGCACAAAGCATTCCCAACAATATGTGCACAAGACATTTGAAGAAGCCAGACACACCCATTCCCATGGAGCCAGTCACACTGTACAAGTTCAGCAGCGAACAGCTGTGTCATGCTGAACTCATGACAGAAATAATCAAAAGCCCCAGAGATCCCGTCGAGCTGGAGCGAGAACACAGCAGATCCGAACAACACTCTTCCATTAGCAGCCAACAATCTCCAACAGCTGAGAGTAGATTGGGTCCTGACTGGACATGTCAAATACCCACTGTCAGGGCCATGGCCTAAAAGAGCCTAGCAACAGGTAAATCAACACAATGGACATGTTCACGGAGATCCTAGAGCTGTAAAACTGAAATACTAGCAGGGAGGAGTGCGGCCCCCGTTCTCATTGTGCGGCTCTCTATTGTTCGGTACAGCAGTGCTTCTGGTTTGGTCCATCACACCGATGTAAAAGAGCTCAGCACTCCCACGGAGATCCGAGCTAAAAACGGGCCCGTCTGGTGAGAGGAGTGACCGCGACGGCTGTAATTACACGGCTGTGTCAGCAAATCACTGAGGGGAGAGCAGGCAGATCTTAGATCTACTGCGCAAAACATGTGTTGGACAGCAAACAGCAAACTGTCAAGAGTTAAAAATCTATAGAGCCAAAAGAAAATATGAGTGGTGCTTCTCCATGCAAACTCTCCATGATCTAGGGTGTTGCCAATCGGTTGCTACGGTGCCAAGAATGATTTTAGGACATGCAACATGCTGTGGGAGATTGACAGTTTTCAGGCAGTTGCGAGTGAATGTTAGCATGTAGACAGGTTGCTTTGACCACCACAATGCTAAGCCATTACGATGTTTTGCTTGCTTGCCAAATGGTTGTTAGTACGTTGCTATGATGTTGTGTAAGGTTGATTGACGCTGCTTAGGTGTTGTGGGTGGTTGCTAGGGTGTTGTGCATGGTTGATTGCTGCTGCTAGGGTGTTGTGGGTGGTTGCTAGGGTGTGGTCCATGGTGGATTGCTACTGCTAGGGGGTTGTGCGTGGTTGCTAGGGTGTTGTGCATGGTTGATTGGCACTGCTAGGGTATTGTGCATGGTTGATAGGCACTGCTTTGGCGCTGTCGCTGGTTGCTAAGGTGTTGTGTAAAGTTGAGTGCCACTGCTAGGGTGTTGTACATGGTTGATCGGCACTGCTAGGGTGTTGTGCATGGTTGATAGGCACTGCATTGGTGCTGTGGCTGGTTGCTAGGGTGTTGTGTAAAGTTGATTGCCACTGCTAGGGTGTTGTGCATGGTTGATTGCTGCTGCTAGGGTGTTGTACATGGTTGATCGGCACTGCTGGGGTGTTGTGGGTGGTTGCTAGGGTGTTGTGTAAGGCTGATTGCCACTGCTAGGGGGTTGTGGATGGTTGCTAGGGTGTCGTGCATGGTTGATCGGCACGGCTAGGGTGCTGTGGCTGGTTGATACGCACTGCTAGGGTGCTGTGGCTGGTTGCTAGGGTGTTGTGTAAGGTTGATTGCCACTGCTAGGTTGTTGTGGACGGTTGTTAGGGTGTTGTGCATGGTTGATTGCCGCTGCTAGGGTGTTGTGGGTGGTTGCTAGGTTGTTGTGCATGGTTGACTGCTGCTGCTAGGGTGTTGCGCATGGTTGATCGGCACTTCTAGGGTGTTGTGGGTGGTTGCGAGGGTGTTGTGTAAGGTTGATTGCCACTGCTAGGGTGTTGTGAATGGTTGCTAGGGTGTTGTGCATGGTTGATAGGCACTTCTAGGGTGTTGTGGGTGGTTGCTAGGGTGTTGTGTAAGGTTGATTGCCGGTGCTAGGGTGTTGTGGGAGATTGCTAGGGTGTTGTGGGTGGTTGCGAGGGTGTTGTGTAAGGTTGATTGCCACTGCTGGGGTGTTGTGGATGGTTGCTAGGGTGTTGTGCATGGTTGATAGGCAGTGCTAGGGTGCTGTGGCTTGTGTCTAGTGTGTTGTGCATGGTTGATCGGCACTGCTAGGGTGCTGTGGGTGGTTGCTAGGGTGTTGTGCATGGTTGATTGGCACTTCTAGGGTGTTGTGGGTACTTGATAAGCTGTTCTCAGTGCTTCTTAGGATGCTCAGTGCTTCTTAAACCATTAAATGGTTTAAATAAACCATACGATCGAAGGCGTCTTTCAAGTTCACAGCATAAAACGTGCAGAATGAGTAATGCAGAGTTTAATGTTAAGAAGAGTAAAGGATGTAAACATTCCCATATACTCACGTATGAGCTAAAGTAACAGTTTGTCTGATGACCTTTGAAACACTGTACAGAGCAACGTGGCACGAATGTTTTAACAGATTCCCACTGCTGACAAAATACCTAGAAAACTAGCATACCAAATCTGCTTTCAGAGCATAAAAAGACAAAAGCTTTGTGATATTCGAAACCTGATTACTTTAACATTGACCATGACTAACAACAAAGACAAAAACTACCCAGCTTTGTTAAGTTGCTGGAACTTACTTGATTTCCTGGTGCTAGAACACGTCCAAATCCTCAGGATTATTGGGATGAAAGGGCTTTGGTCTAAAATGTACAATTCATTGCATGTCGGCATTCTGCAATGATTTAATGCTTTATGGTATAGAACGTTTCTTGTACTGATCATCCCAGACAAAAAATAGACGGCAGCAGATGGCTGATCATGCATGTTATTTGTAATCTAGTGCAACAGCTTTAACCGGGCAACCCCCTTCCCCAAGAGGAGACAGATGTGCCGAACTCCCATTTGTATAAACGCCTCTGACAATTTGTTGCACAAGTTGCTGAGAGTGTCAGGGGCCCTGCTTTTGGGGAAGTTTACTTTTCATAGGTCGTTGACTCGGTTTAGATGTTTTTGCCAGATCAGTGCTGAAGTCTGTCAAGCTTGATTACTACAAAACAGAGCATTTCTTTAGTCACACACAACTGGCCGACAAGAACAAAAATTCTGTGACTAAACCCATCCATATTTAAGATGATCAGGAGAAATAATGCTTTAGGTTTTAAAGAAATAGTAACTAATTTTTTTGTTTCGTTTTAATTAAACGGATACTCTAGGGTTTTGCTATTCAGTTGCTAAGGTGCTCAGGCAGTTGGTAAGCTGTTGCGAGTGAATGTCAGCATGTAGGTGGATTGCTTTGAATTTTTTAATTGGTCTGACCACCACAATGCTAGGCTGTTACAATGTTTTGCTAAGGCCGAGTAGTTGTTAGTACATTGCTAGGGTGTTGTGCATGGTTGATTGCCGCTGCTAGGGTGTTGTGGCTTGTTGCTAGGGTGTTGTGCATGGTTGATTGCTGCTTCTAAGGTGTTGTAGGTGGTTGCTAGGGTGTTGTGCATGGTTGATTGCCGCTGCTAGGGTATTGTGGATGGTTGCTAAGGTGTTGTTCATGGTTGATTGCCGCTGCTAGGGTGTTGTGGCTGGTTGCTAGGGTGTTGTGCATGGTTGATTGCCGCTGCTAGGGTGTTGTGGGTGGTTGCTAAAGTGTTGTACATGGTTGATTGCTGCTGCTAGGGTGTTGTGGGTGGTTGCTAGGGTGTTGTGCATGGTTGATTGCCGCTGCTAGGGTGTTGTGGGTGGTTGCTAATGTGTTGTACATGGTTGATTGCCGCTGCTAGGGTGTTGTGGCTGGTTGCTAGGGTGTTGTGCATGGTTGATTGCCGCTGCTAGGGTGTTGTGGGTGGTTGCTAAAGTGTTGTACATGGTTGATTGCCGCTGCTAGGGTGTTGTGGCTGGTTGCTAGGGTGTTGTGCATGGTTGATTGCCGCTGCTAGGGTGTTGTGGGTGGTTGCTAAAGTGTTGTGCATGGTTAATTGCCGCTGCTAGGGTGTTGTGGGTGGTTGCTAGGGTGTTGTGTAAGGATGATTGCCGCTGCTAGGGTGTTGTGGGTGGTTACTAGGGTGTTGTGCATGGTTGATTGCCGCTGCTAGGGTGTTGTGGGTGGTTGCTAGGGTGTTGTGTAAGGATGATTGCCGCTGCTAGGGTGTTGTGGGTGGTTGCTAAAGTGTTGTGCATGGTTGATTGCCGCTGCTAGGGTGTTGTGGGTGGTTGCTAGGGTGTTGTGTAAGGATGATTGCCGCTGCTAGGGTGTTGTGGGTGGTTACTAGGGTGTTGTGCATGGTTGATTGCCGCTGCCAGGGTGTTGTGGGTGTTTGCTTGGGTGCTGTGCATGGTTGATTGCTGCTTCTAAGGTGTTGTGGGTGGTTGCTAGGGTGTTGTGCATGGATGATTGCTCTATTTTTTTTTTTATTAAACAGATACTCAAATATGAACATTCAAAACTTAATTTAACATAATTTCATGAATGACAAGGTGTTTTTTGTCAATGGGTTCCAAAATGGCTATAGTAAAAAAAAAAAAATCATACAGATTTGAAACAAATTGAGGGTGAGTGAGTAAATGATGACTGAATTTTCATTTTTGGGTGGAGTACTCCTCTTAAATGAATAATAAGCATCTTCATGTCAGACCTGTATGCGTTTACTTAAACAAATCAGAAGATATTCTGAAGAATGTTCGTGCTGCTCTTTTCCATAAAACACAATCGCAACTCAAAGGCTGTTACGATATTTAAAAAAGCATTTAAAAAAGCAAGTAACATAGAAGTAGTCCATATGTTGCAGATACATCATGTCTTACGATAGCTTTGTATGCAGAAGAGAATCAAATGCTAAGACGTTTTTTACTGAAAATCTTTCCCTCTACATCATGTTGTGCCAGATTTACAATTTGTTCCTGGGTGTCTCATTACACATTGAGTTTAAACAGGCTATACGTAAAAGCACAAGAGAACTAAGAGCTACCGCAACAGCTAAATTTCAACTTTATAGTACGTTTTTTTCTGTCAATTAAAACCCTGCCGTCTGTGTTCACCATATGAATTACATTTACAATGATTCTTAGAGCAGTGAGTGATTTTCTCTTCTTTAAAAAAAAAAAAAAAAAAGACAACAGCAGTTATATTAGGTTGCTCTCTAGGGATGCATCGTCACAACACTGGAATATGCCCACATGACAAGGTGTCTGTCGATATGCGCCTGCAACAACTCGCGTGCAAGGAGTGCTAGCCATAAGATCACATCGACTCAGCAGTGAGTCAATTTTGAAGTGAACTTTTGCATGTATGTTTATTATATTCACCACAAGTTTTCGATTGCTGCTTTGAATTTGAGAATGCGAGTAGAGAAGGAGACGACTATTGTGTGATAGCCATCAACAATCACTCTCTACTCTCTGGCGTAGGGCTGCAACAAACGATTATTTTGATAATCGATTAATCTAACGATTAATCAACTAATCGTCGATTATTCAGCCCTACTCTAGCGCGTGCACTGCAAAATCAATAACTTACGACAACATATGTTTTTACATTGCTTTGACTCATCAAAATATGTTAGGGTTAGTTTTTAGGGTATTTTTTAGCTTGACAGCATCCTTCAATTTCTTTGTATGGAAAAGTGCACCATTTTCATGTTCAACAAGGGGGGCGAAACTAATCAAAAAGATCTTAAAATAAAGTGTTTATTATGGGGTCAACTGTACACTTTTACAGTGGCATTGGAAATAGATTCGCTCTGTAAAAACCCTCGAAAAGTAGAGGAGTGGAGCACATTTGGAATCAATTAGAAGGGCATTTACTCTAGCTGTTAGATGTGGCTTTAAAAATACCACTTGCGGCATGTTGCATTTGTTTGTATGACTCTCAGCCTCTCTGACACACACACACACCTTCGCAAACAGCATAAATGCATATCAGCCTCACAGGAAGAAAACCTTTGAGTCGTGGGACAAGGCAGCAAATAAATGACAAACACTGGATAACCTGCAACCAAAGACTGAGCCACGAAACAATGGCTTTCGTCTGAGCAGAATGAGGCCATGGGAAGGAGGGGTGGAAGCTCTCGTAAGCCCTGTTGGAAACTCGCAGTCATTAATCTGATTAATGTATAAGACAACAGAGCGTCTACAATATATCAACTCCAAAAATGCCCATTAATCCAAGCAAACTCTTTCCAACAGGATCTTATTACTCTGCAACCAGCAAACAACATGTATAGAAAATAAATCAGCAAGGCCAGCTTATTCCCTAAGGGAAAACATGCCATTCAAATGCTCTCAAAGACATTATTACTGACCTATATTTCAGCTATTCTGATTAATCACATAATATTTTTCCATTTTGAGATTAGTGCATTGGAATATACAGTAACGCTGCCCACTTTGGTCAATGAAGTGGGACTTTGCCATTGTGGTAGTTGAAAAATCTACCGACAGCCTTGCAAACATATAAAGATTTGAGTAAATCTTGTGTAAAATAGTGTCGAAAACGTGTCTTGTTAACAATAAAAAAAAAAAAAAATCCACTAAAAAAGATGCACACTAATTCACACCTGGCATAGAAATGCAGCATGACATGTGCAAACCAAGATGCAAAGTGTAAAATGAGGAACTTACCAAAAGCAAAGGAGAATGTTATAAATTAGTGTTGCTTTGCCCAAGGACACGGCCTCTTCGGTGGCCCTGCGAGAGGAAGGAGATGTTAGGTTTTAGTAAGCCAGAGAAGATGTAAGCAGCTGAAAGAGTCTCCGGCTCCACTTAAGACGACAGGAGAGTAAAGAAAGCAGAAGGTTAATATAAAGCCGGGCACTCGAAGGTGGCACATTCTGATATGAAGAGTGAAATGCCACACATAGAAGACCTGAAGAGGCAATCATGAGGACACTGGAAAACGCCTCGGCTATGTGCTACTGGCCCCAAACCTGACCTAGGCGAAAGTCAACACCTTATGTGAGGAATGTTCTGGGTTCAATACGAGCTAAGCTTAATGGAGGGAATCTGGCAGGCAGAAATATATTACAGTAATGCACTTGCAATAAACAACTTAAAAGGTTAGTTCACCTAAAAATGAAAACTATCTAATAATTTACTCCATCAAGCCATCCATCGTAAAAGTGCTCCATAGGGGGTTGATTGAAGGAGTAATTCACTTTTAAAAAAACTTTTGCTGATAATTTCCTCACCCCCATGTCATCCAAGATGTCTTTCTTTCATCAGTCGAAAAGAAATTAAGGTTTTCGATTAAAACATTACAGGATTTTTCTCTCCATATAATGGACTTTACTGGGCACCAAACGGTTCAAGGTCCAAATGACACTTTCAATGCAGCTTCAAATGGTTTTAAAAGACACCAGACGATGAATAAGGGTCTTATCAAGAGAAACGATCGCTCATTTAATAAATAAATAACACGCATCACAGAACAGAGCAAGGCAATCATTTGAGCTTATAAAACTTAAACTTTGTTATTTTCTTTTTAAATGAGCGATCGTTTCGCTAGATAAGACCCTTATTCATCGTCTGGAATCGTTTAAAGCCCTTTGAAGCTGCACTGAAACTCTCATTTGGACCTTGAACCGTTTGGTTCCCATTGAAGTCCATTATATGGAGAAAAATCCTGGAATGTTTTCATCAAAAACCTTAATTTCTTTTTGACTGAAGAAAGAAAGACGTGGACATCTTGGATGACATGGGGGTGAGGAAATTATCAGCAAACGTTTTTTTTTTTTTTTAAAAGTGAACTACTCCTTTAAGGCCTTCTGAAGCGAAGAGATGGGTTTTTGTAAGACAAATATCAATAATTATATCTTTACGAGCTATATTGACTAATTACAGCCTGGTTCCGGTGAAAGATTAACCTCTGACCCGACATGACGTACTGACGAACATGGAAGAGCAGAGGATCGAGCAAAACAAAAAAAAAACTTTACTTTTCTTACAGAAAAAAACGCTTCGCTTCGTAAAACTCCAATCTCCAACACCTAGGATGGCTTGAGGGCGAGTAAATCATGCATAATTTTCATTTTGGGGTGAACTATTTAAACACGTCATTACCAAAAAGAGACTGTTTATGTAAAGAATAATTCACCGACACATAACCAGATGCATCTAGAATAGTATTCTCACCACTTTATAACATAAATTTAAAAACTGAAAGATTAATATAACTGCTTTACCAACAATACACTAGGCCAAATAAATCATTTTGATGGTGAACGACAGTTTCCAACAAATGTGATCTATAAAACTATTAATTTTAGACACTGCAAAATTAATTATATAGCCAATATATGAAGAGTTCAGATGCAAAAGCCTCTAAGTGCCATTTGAAATTTTCTTCTAAAATGATCATTTTTATCAAGCTTGTAGATGTAAGTTCAGTGATTTCACTTAAATGGCAATGATAATTACCTATTAATTGTTATTTAACTGAAATTACTGAACTTAAATATACAAGCTTGATAAAAATGGTCATTTTAGAAGAAAATTTCAAATGGCATTTAGAGGCTTTTGCATCTGAACTCTTCATATAGGCTGGGAACATTTTGAAATGTTGCTACATGTTGAATATTTTTGATTATAGCAAGATAATTCATATGTCTCCATATTATTAACCTACAGTGAGCTGAAAACATGACTGTAGAGCACAAGCTCCCTCTCCAAAAACAAGCCGAATTTGTAATGTGACATCACCCATGACATAGATCACATTCCTGCTGTCAGGTTCAGGCACGCTGGTCTAATTAGACCCCGAGCAAACGACCGCTCACCTCATCAGGCCCTCGCCTGCCTCCAACACTCCCACTAAACCAAAGTAAACTAAACTGGGATAGTTCAGTAGCTCTAGCAGATTCACATTCTCTATTGGATGAATAAAGCAGGACTGGGTAATGGGCTGCTGTTCTTCAAATTATTAAAAGCCAAAATGTTGGACTATGAAACCTAACAGATTTGGGAGCACTGGCAAATGTGAAAGGCCCACTGTTACAGCTCATGGGACATGTCCAGCAGAAGCTGTGGATTATTTTACTGGGGGGAACCTTGGCCTAATTTCATAAATGAGTGACTGACAAAAGCAAACCGATGGAACTAGTGAACGAACGTTCTTCTTGAGGCTCGTTTCAGAAAGTCTGTGAGAAAACGATACAGGCTTTATATACAAAATCTAAACAGAAGGTGGCCAATATAATTCTTAGAGACATTTTTTAAACAATATTAACACAAAAAAATATCAGCATTATTACGTATTGACAATTTGTGATTGTCAGCTATGGTATTTTTCTTACTCCTCCTGGTCTTAAAGGAGTAGTTCACTTTAAAAAAAAAAAAGCTTTTGCTGATAATTTACTCACTCCCATGTGATCCAAGATGTCCATGTCTTTCTTTATTCAGTCGAAAAGAAATTAAGGTTTTTGATGAAAACATTCCAGCATTTTTCTCCATATAATGGACTTCAATGGGAACCAAACGGTTCAAGGTCCAAAAGACAGTTTCAGTGCAAACTGTTTCCAGATGATGAATAAGGGTCTTATCAAGAGAAACGATCGCACATTTTAAGTTTAAGTTTTATAAGCTCAAATGCTCACCTTGCTCTGTTCTGTGATGCGCGTTCGTGACTCTCCTGTTCGAACTCGTTTATCAAAATAAACTAATCTTTTTCCGATAGTGGTGTAACGGTACATGTATTCGTATTGAACCGTTTCGGTTCGAGGGTTCGGTACGTGTACAAACCGAACAATTCCTTGGACCATTTTTCCTGCCGACAAAATCCGTGCTGGCGCGGCCAACACAACGATGCGCAACATCAAATGGCAACCGTAATGAAACTGTGCTACTCATTATGTGCTTCACGGATCGTTAGTTCGGACCTGTGCAGTGCGAGCCAATCTCGATCAAGCGAAACTTTTATACACAGCGCTAAGAGATGAATTCGCCACTGAAGTAATAACATCGCTACGAGATCTAGTGAGAAGCATTCACATTTCTCCGTTATTAATCGTGGAAACCAGGAGAAACATTGTGCCGTGAATGATAGTAATACTTTACGTCCACAGACCAGCAACATTCACCATGGATTAAATATAGTAAAACTAACTGTAACCAGTTTGGCTGGAATGGTGAAATACTTTCAATCTTCACACATCTTTTTCCAGCACTTCAAAATTCAAATATTATACATATTTAAATGTTATTTTTAATGTGACGACCAAAACATTATTTGTTCATCCTTCAAAGAAGACTCCGACGACTTATAAACCTGAAAGTTTCAAGAATACTCAAACTTATTTAAAAATAATTTTTCTTTTAACAAATAGGACATTTCTCTGGCATTTCTTTCTTTCTGCTTTATCGAAAACGCACCGAACCGTGATTTTAAAACCGAGGTACGTACCGAACCGTGATTTTTGTGTACCGTCACACCCCTATTTTCCGAGTCAATTCATTCATTTCGCTCGTTGAATGAATCAAAGTCATCATTGCATATTTTACAACGGGGTCTCTATGAAATCATTTCCTGTTTAATATTTTTTCTGAATGTTTACACGGCGTATCAGAAAATAACTTGTATCAAACCCATTACACTAACGTAAATTTTTATAGTCTATTTAGACCAAAATGACACCACCACAAGATCAGGCACCTGTGTGTTCATTTTTCACTTGAAACCACGTTTTCCTTCCTTCCTTCCACACATCTTCCCAGGAACACGGATCTGTCAAAGAATCCTGAATTTGGCTTAAGGACAGCTCAATATAGCCCTGCTCTCAGAGGCTCAGTGCACTCAGTGTAGGCATGAAGAAAACAAAGGCAGTTTTGTTCTCCACCCAAAGTCCTCCAGCACCACACACAACAACAGAGATAGTTTCCTCCGTTTGCCCCAGTGAGTTTAATCTAAATTCGGGTTCACTTCACACTGAACAATTTTGGCCGCCTGAGAAAAATTGAGAATCCTAAAAGATTCTTCTGATCCATGGGTCAAATTCTGAAGTCTTTGATCTCTATTTTTAATAAACAACCGATTATTGACCACTGCGATCATATTTTACCTCAACTTCTGCGACTTCTCTTACGACGATTGTCAAAATTAAAAACAAACACCGGCTCCACACACAGCGCGTCTTTACATTTTTCTTCTCAAGATAAGCCATGGTCAAAATTAACACTAGAGATGTTTTTGTTTGCTATTGCCACTAGGGGCATCACAATATATCGCAATACAAAAAGGCAATACCGGTATGTATCGCGATAATTGCGGATAGTTCACTCAAAATCAAAAATTACAGCGTGAGAAAAATAGTTTAGAGTTTTAGTGTCAGTACTACATTAAACTACTAATATATATATATATATATATATATATATACACAGAATTTAAGCGCAAATAATTCTTAAATATATACATGCATGCATAGGTATAAATTCAAAATAATTATATAGAGCACACACAAATATATTATGTAAACACAGACTTTTATTTTGGATGGAATTAATCCCAATTAATTTTTGCACAGCCCTAATATATATATATATATATATATATATATATATATATATGAAGAGTTCAGATGCAAAAGCCTCTAAATGCCATTTGAAATTTTCTTCTAAAATGACCATTTTTATCAAGCTTGTATATTTAAGTTCAGTAATTTCACTTAAATGACAATTAATAGGTAATCTTCATTGCCATTTAAGTGAAATTTATGAACTTAAATTTACAAGCTTGATAAAAATTATCATTTTAGAAGAAAATTTCAAATGGCACTTAGAGGCTTTTGCATCTGAACTCTTCATATATATAAATATATATATATATATAAATAATGTTAAATATAATGTATAATAATGCAATGCGGGAATATTTGTGTGTCCTGATAATGCCAAATGTCTGTTACCAGTAAAAAGTGGCCTACGTTATTTTACACATATCTAGTCAGTCTAGTCAGAAGAGTGCAAGCATATTCGTCTAAAATAATTCTGTATTTTCAGCTTCAAAATCATGAATATTTTTATTCTGGTGTTTCTATTGTCCTGTGCTTTGGGTGTCCAGCACTAAATTCAAGCCTATTCATTTTCACACCCAATGTAATACCAAATGTAGCATTTAAATCAACAGTGTACACTGTAAAAAAATATTGTTGGTTTAACTTAAAAAAGTAAGTAACCTGGTTGCCTTAAAATTTTAAGTTGATTGAACTGGAAGTGAGTTAATACAATGTGAGTGAGTTACAAACCCCATTTTTTGGAGTTTTAAAAACTCAGGAACTATTCAACACCATTATAAAGCTTGGAAGAGCCAAGATATTATTTAATAATATAACTCCGATTGTGTTTGGCTGAAAGAAGACAGTCATACACCTAGGATGGCTTGAGGATGTGTACATTTTGGGGGAACTATTCCGGCTTTAAGATCAGTGGCCATCCATGAAGGTTCTCCATGTTTGAATCGAGCAATAAAATACAACATAAGGCATAAGAACAACAAAGAAAGCTGAACCAGATCATCTAAACGTGCAGAACCCCAATTACTAAAGAGCACGAAGCCCTTGGCCCTCATTCAAAACAGCACAGCAACATCGCAGGCTAATCTTTGACATTTTCCAAATACTTTTTATCGAAAGCAACCTGCGCCGTGATCATTCCTCATGGCCAGTCAGGCCCTCCAACATCCTTCATCTGAGATACAGTATGAGATAACAATGAGGATTCGCTTTGAGGATTGAAGAAGTAGCTGAATTGCTAAAATAAGTTACTAGGCTATATTGAGAAAAATATTCGAACAGGCTATTCCAATTCATCTGCAATCTGGTGTGAGAAGACAAAACAAACGATTTCTCCTGAACCTTGATCCGGTTTGACACTGACAGGCACAAACAGTACAAATCCCAATATGAGAGATTACATCCAGAATGTTTTCTTCAACTTTTAAAGTCCCACTTTTATGTGCAACGGGTTGGTTTTTTATTAAAAACTTTTACGCTTTTAGTACATCGTTCGTTATTGTGTAAACCAACCCTTAAAAAGTAGGTGTTTGCACTGCCTTAAGTTTAGTCAATTTGGAAATTGGAGTTCTCAACAGAAAACGCAAAATTTTAAGTTGTGATGATAAATGGCAACATTTTTTTGTCAACTTTTGAAATCACACTTTTATATCCAATTGGTTGGTTTTGAGACCAAAAAAAAGTCCATATTTATTGTGAAAATGATATCAAAATAGCTTTAGCTCCATTTCCAACACAAACAACAATTTTCTAACCCAACGTTTTTCTATGAAAATGTTGAATGCAAATTTAAACAGAAAACAGCATTGCTTGAGAAATAACGTTAACGTTACACGTGATGATAAAAAAATGGGAAGAAAGTGGAAAATATTATTTTATTTACCTGTATTTAGTATATTCAGAACATATAAAATACTAGCATACTGTGTAACCACTGTTAATAAAGAAAATTAAACTAAACAAGGGTGTTTTAAGAGCTTATTTTTAAAAAGACACCCATTTTATTCAAAATACATGTAATATCAGCAGTCTTCCACTTTCTTCAAATAGCAAAAGACTGAAGGCTCATCACATTTTAAGGAGTTTGTAAATTGTATGACTTCAATGTCAAAGGAAACGGATGTTGGACAAACTTCGACTGGAACACAGCACATTTTCCGCTAGATAAATATGTTACAAAACTTGTTGCTGCCTTGTTTATCGTGCCTTATATTCTGGTTTGAAACCCTTCACAAGCATAACTCGTGGCTTAATCGCCATAGTGATACCACAGTAACCTACTGAAATATCGAAATCCACTTACTCGTTGTTGTTTTGATCTTCTCCCGTTATTCACTCGATGTCCCGCGTCGTCAAACTGTCCTGGAGTTCCTCCTCACTGTGAATGTGATGTGAAGCTGCTTATCTCCACTACATTTACATGCAGACTGCGTTCAAGAACGAGAAAAACGCCATGTGAATAAAAGTTGACACCGCTCGCTTCAGACTCCTTCCCTTTCTTCTGCCATGGCAACCGAGCGGCGAAATAATATCTCCCATAAACATTTACCAGGAGGCAGGATCATGGAGAAACACTTTCAACAGGTTGTTTTTAACAAACAAGCCCATCATCAACATCAACTCATAACGTGTATTCCAGCAATAGCCCTGAACAGGCGCTTGAGAGTCTTCACGGATGAAATTAGATGCTGGGGCTTCGCATTAACGTTATGCCCATTGATCCAATTACACGGGTTAACCCTTTCAGGTTCAAAGTACAACAAACGGCGGAATATTTGAGTACTTGGACTTGCAGGGTTTTATATATTTGTATCTTCTGTTCTAAGTAAATACTGCTTATTTCAATGCGATTATTAAAATACTAAGGATACAAATAATATTTGACATGTGTAGTACAGTCACTTAGTGATAATAAGAGCAACAGCGCCCTCTGTAGATCGAGAAGAGGATGTTCGTTCTCAACCGTTCTCTTTTTTATTGCAGAAAAGGTAACATACATAATAACAGAATATAAACAATCAAAACAAAACTAAATACATAAATACATAAGAAAGCATAGCTCACATTCAATTTTAACAAATAAGAGTGTTCTCAACCGTTCTCAACTGAACTAACTGACCTGTGATGACGCGTTATTGTAACGGTTAATACATCCTGCAAAGTTTATATGTATATATATATATTAGTGTAGTATGTACATTTATAACACTATCCTTTTTATATAAAATTTGACAAAGTAAGTGTTTTCGCTCCCTTAAAATTGTAATTGTAGTCAATTGAAATAACTTATAAGTCCCCGTGAACCGGAAGTTGCAAACGATTTTTCTCCAGTGCAGTGACGTATTTCCAAGTGAAACGGAATATTGAACAGAGGGCAGGGTTTTACTCTAGCGCTCCTCCTCTCCATCTCTCGCTCATAGCAAACTAACGGTTTGAGGGGAGTGGTTAAGCGTTTCCCCACCCAAACTGTGAAGCCTACGTCATCAGAAAAAGAAACCGTTCCAGACCGGAAGTAACTTTTCAGATTTTGATTAAAGATTACTAAGGTAAAACATTTTTTAAATATATATTCACTTGCACGGATTAATTGTTCGCTAACAAAGTAAATAGGTTCAATTTTGATTTCACGGGGACTTTAAAAAAAAGTTGTCACACTACATGGGGGTAACTTGATTTTCAACAACAATTTCAATATTAAATCTCATATGAAACATGAAACAATATACATGAAACAGAAAATATGACATACACAAATATGTAAATATTGAGTAAATATTGCGATTAGTAATAAAATGTTGCGCTTTATGCAGTAAAATGTGTAATACATTTTAATACACATAAAAAACCCTGATCTGCCATTTCCATAAATGTGAGGGAGACGCAACTGAAAGATATAGAGTAGAACTGAACGAAAAAAGTGTTTTAAATATTTTTTATACGACGAATTGACAGCTTAGTATATAAATCACATATAGCAAACAGATGTAAAATATTAATTATACAACCAAATGATATGCTTTCATAACATTTTAAATTGTTAGATGTAGTTGTTAAACTATTTTTAATGCGCCATTATTATTATTTAAAACAAATCCACCAGGAGGTGCTACACACACACACACAGCATTATAACTTGTAGAGTGACCACTAATAAAAGTCTGTCAAGTTTGGGTCTCTATTTAATGTCTCCAGTGATTTAAACTCCAGTGCTGTTAATAAAAAAAAGATAATAGATGAGATTATGACAGTTTGTCACCATCCCAGTGTAGTTTATCAGATTATGTTGTTTATGTCTATTATTAAACTCATGTGCTTAAAACTATATACATAAGGCCTAATGAATTCTTCAGGAATGTGGTTTTTTTTTTGTTTTTTTTTGCTTAGTTGTACAGATCATTTTGATGATCCCACCATAAAAGTCTTAATATATTGGATTAAAAAAGGACAGTTTTCAAAGACATAAATCATATTAGTGTTTCAAGCAAGGGGCAACCTCCCCGTATCTTTCTTGAAGCCAACACGGAAGTGAATTAAACTGCAATTCATCGAGTGGTTGGGAACCACTGCTGTTTAGGCCATTCGTTTAATGAAAGTAATCAAACGCTGGCGCTGGGAAAGAGAGTCAACCATCATTCTATAATGGGTATAAATGGAAATGTCCAAAATGTATATTTTTACAACTTCATCTGGTTTTCATGCAACGCTAAAAGTTTAGCATTTGTAAACGTTTTCAATCATATTCAGTTGTATTGTTTCAAGACTGTGCTTTTACACCAACTTGAGTTTACTGCATTATAACAGGCCAGATCTGCAGGATGAACATGATCACGAGAATATCAAAAATGACAAACACAAGGTCGTTCTTCCGAACAGGGTTTATTAATGAGCTAAATGACGTTAGACTCCTCTGGGTGTTTTGAAGTTCATGCCGATGGTTGGCTGGGTGACCTGCAGATTGGGGAGGTTCCCGAAGTCCTGCAGTGAGAGAGAGAGAGAGAGAGAAAGGGTTAATGTAGGTTCAGGTCTGTATACAAACACTAAAAACATTTCACATCAACAGCTCGTTGTTTCCAGGACATTTAACCCGTTACAGCACTGTAAAACCTCATCTACACAAATTAAGGTAAAATCAACTTACGAAAGCCTTCAGCATTTCCTTTGTATCTGGATCAACCTCAATAATCTCCTGATCCAAAGCAGAGACCTGAGAACAAAGAGAACAAGCTCATGACGTCCTTACTCAACGTTGATCATTGTGAAATTTAGGTATCATGCAAAATAATCTAATCACTACTACATAAGCAAATAAAGGGTTAACAGTTTATAGGAACACAACAGCTCTTCGAGCAAGAACCTGAGGATTAAATCTTTATTTGAAGCGTCAAGTCACTTTAAAAAGGTGATTTGCTCTATTTTGCTCACTACTGTAGACATCAGTGTTTATATCTGAACTATGAACTTTTATCCCAGTTCTTCTGTGATGATTTGAATGAATGCAAGACAGAAATAGTGATACTGATTCACATCTATACATGACGCGTCTCTCTCTGGATCAGAACGCAGATCTGAATGTTCGCTATCATGTAAGGTCACATGGGTGTCACTGACCTCTGGGACGTAGTTATCCCGTCTCTCTCGCTCCTCCTCCTGCAGTTTGATGGAGATGCCCCTGACGGGACCCCTCTGGATGCGCTTCATCAGGTGGGTCACATACCTGCAGAAACAAGATAAGACTTGGTTTCGGCGGTCTCATGTCTGGATTTAACAGCAATATATCCATTATAAGATATTATATAGGCACATGTATAATGTAGGCCTATATCAAACACTTTCTGTGCTTAAAATAATCGTAATACCAAATTGCATTAAGTTATTTATAATAACTCCATAAAACACACCCACCGTTAACGTATGCTGAAGACAAATGGCACTGACTGAATTTTATGATTTCTGAAGAGGGCTTGAAATAGTTAATTATCTTTACATGACATGAATAAATATAAAACTGATGCAAGACTCAGCCAAACTCATTTATTTTAGGCCTGTCACTATACTGAACCACTTTGGAATGACTATTGGCACATTTAAGGAGTAGCTCAAAAAAAAAAAAAAAAAAAAACTTTTGCTGATAATTTACTCACCCCCCATGTCATCCAAGATGTCCATGTCTTTCTTTCTTCATTCGAAAAGAAATGAAGGTTTTTGATGAAAGCATTCCATGATTTTTCTCCATATAATGGACTTCAATGGGAACCAAACGGTTCAAGGTCCAAATGAGAGTTTCAGTGCAAACTGTTCAAAGGGCTTTAAACGATTCGAGACGATGAATAACGGTCTAATCAAGCGAAACGATTGGTCGTTTCAAAAATAAATAAAATAGTTTAAGTTTTATAAGCTCAAATGGTCACATTGCTCTGTTCTGTGATGCTTCGATCAAAATGAACGAATCTTTTCCAGAGTCAATTCGTTCATTGAATGAACCAAATGACACAAAAAAGATTAGTTCATTTTGATAAACGAGTTCGAACAGGAGAGTTTGGTGGCCAGTAAAGTCCATTGTGGAGAAAATGCTGAAATGCTTTCATCAAAAACCTTATTTTCTTTTCGACTGAAGAAAGAAAGACGTGGTCATCTTGGATGACATGGGGGTGAGTAAATTATCGGCAAACTTTTTTTTTTTTTTTTTTTTTAAAGAGAACTACTCCTTTAATGACAACCTGCAAAATGTAACCATACTTTAACGGTATTTTAGGGCATCATGAATTTCACCAGCTTACTTTATAGATTTCTTATCGACAAATCCAAGCTGCTCACCAACAAACCCTTTTTTAGGGGGAAGAATTAAAGCTTATTGTTGATCCTCGACTACCATATTCATGTTTTTCCCTGGCAGTCCAAGATCATTTAAAGTGCCTCACTAAGCATTGATGCCATGTTGTCAGTATCCGTGCGTCTAAAATGCTGGACTTTACTCACCCTGCGATCTTGTTGCGCAGAGGTTTGCTGGGGATGATGGCGATCTCCTCACACACTCTCTTGTTGATGTGGAAGTCATTGCCCAGTCGGGTGTAGTACTTCTCAATCACGACCCGAGCGGCCTTCTTCACTGTCTTGGTCCTGACGCGGCCCTGTTAACACACAAACAAACTCTAGGGTCAGTCAGGGTCACATGGTACACTTTTGTACTTTCAATTAGTTTAGATTCACAATACATGTTTTAAAGCAGCTTTATAGGCACCGCTTGTTTCAATGTTAAAATACGATATTTTCGCCTTGTGCAAATACTGAGATTGTTGATAAAGTGTATATTGTAAAAAAAAAACATCTGTAAACATTTAAAGTGATATTTCACCAAAAACAAAATAAACTCGGTCACCAAACAGTTGCTGGTCCCCATTGACCTCAATTGTATGTAAAAAACACATACTATGGAAGTCAATGGAGCCCCACAATTGTCTTTTGCCCCATCTTCTACTCAGATATTCAGGTTTTAAACATGAGTGATTATATAACAGAATTTTCTTTTTTGGGTGAATTATCCCTTTAGTTCACAAAAACTAGCAACAATGCTAACGTCAATACCCGTTATGATTTTAACAGCGTGTTTCCCATTTAAACGCAGTTTAACGCATCAAACACGTTTATATTATCACAATAGATCAATTAAATCCAACTTATTATTGTCTAACTCTCGCTAGCAGACTTTAACGTCTGCAATTCAAAAATGGTGAAGCGGGAGATGACGCCGTTTTTTTACATTCAACATCCTACATAAAACAAATGCAGAAAGTCAAAATACTCAGTACATATGAATCGTAACAATATTAACAAAACATTTCGGTGCTTTAAAATGCAACGAGAGTTGCTAAAAAGACGGATTTGTGCGGATTGAAGAGGATTCACTGTGAAACATACACACCATTTTCACACGGTCTAGAGAGGAAAAGGATGAAGAGCGACCGGAGCGGAAGTTTATTACAATCTTCCGGAAGTGACATAAAAGTCTCTGGAAAAGAGCAGGATAAGTGCCATCACCTGCTTCGAATGAATGGCAGACATAAACACGGCAGTTTTATTCATAACTTAAACATATATATATATTTTTAAATCAAAATTAAGATAAAAAAATACAACAAACTCACTTAAACATAACAATGTTACATAAGGAAACAACTACCAAATGTGTGTGTGTGTGTGTGTGTGTGTGTGTGTGTGTGTGTGTGTATGTACAATTTTATAAGCCAACATGCCTTCAGTTTTGTTAGAAGGGTAACGTTAGGTTTACATTTATTTGGCAATATTTGGAACAATATTTTATAAACAGTGTTTGAGTAGATAGGATACAAACTAAAAGTAGCCCAAAATGAACGGGTTGTGTAACAAAATTAAAGCACTGGCACACATATTAAAAAAAATATATTCTGACAAACATTTCCTACAATTGAAGCATGTAATTATTTGATAAAAATAATTATATAGCTACATATATGCAGTGTATATTTTTGTAATTCTTATGAATGTTAATAAGCTGGTGGTACTCTAATGAAGCTGTACGCTATTTTTTTAGTGTGTGAACTCTTTAGTTAAGACAAAAAAATATCTCTAGAAAGATAGACAGACTCACTCAGAGGTTAAGAGACATTTTCTTTTATTTTACATAAAAAAGGGTGCAAACTTGAGTTTCCCTTTAAGAGTGGAGGGAATAAAAATTTAATTTGAAAGGTTATGTATGGAATTTTATACGACTCCTCAGGAAAATAGGCATTTTAAATAAGATTAAGACCTTAATCTGTCTGCAACTTAAAAACAAAATATATTTTTTTGAGAGAGAGAGAGAAACAAAACGGGTCCATCACAGTTGAAGCCCTTGAGAAAGTAAAATCATCGAAGTACATTTAAGTAACATTCATATTTCAACACAATAAATTCATAATACAATGAAATTTAAAGTATCTTTGTAAGTATGACCCGAACAAGAGAATGACTCTTGCAGTACTGTACAATTAAGCTTTTAATGTTTGAAAGTACAGAAAAAAAAAAAACATGAAAAGAGAAATCAAATATTGCAGTGCTTTCCTACCAGACTCCTGTAATATAATCATTCTGAGGTCATTAAAAATGAGTGGTCCTTAAAAAAACAACAGTAATCCAACAGGTTCCCACATTAACTAAAACCTTGCGACAGGAATGATTAAATTTAGAGAGAGAGAGAGAGAGAGAGAGAGAGAGTAGCAGACACAATGTTTGAACCCAAGCGCACAGACAGTAGCATGTTTAAGGCATTATGCAACCACAGAATAACAGTGTATCAACTTCATGCCCACTATGTTCTTCAGTGCCCCATTTACACAAGTAGTTTCCATTGCTTTCGGAAATCAAAAGCCATGCACATAAAATCTGCATTAATGTCACTAACTTCACCTTTAGGAGAATATCTCTCTGCATGTACATCCGCAGCACGTTAAAGTGACCCGAACCGTGAGACAAATGGGAATGGTGCACAAACGCCTCTGGGAATGCGTCCTAATATTGTGTATTTAAACCTCAGAATGCCAGGATACCATCTTTAATACGGTACAATATCCTAAAACAATAAAAAGGGGAAAATTAAAGATCGACGAGAGCCAGTAGTCATCATGATTCCAGTAATAACGTCAGCTCTACTTCAAATAGCATATCAGAGTATGATTTCAGTGTCTAATGTAGTGTCTTTCAACCAAAAAACAAAAAATCCATCCAATAGCTTCCTTATCCATAAATCCAACGATTTCACATCCCGCGTATATCCACGAGACGCTTCCGAAGGCTTTTGGACGTCAATTAAGGGGTTAAAGGAGCTAAAAAGAAAAGAAAAAAAAAACATACTTCTTCGAGCCAGACGCACCTGGCGATAGCAAGCAGTGCACATCCAGAAATACTAAATCATTTCCCAACTCTAAGCGAGGCACGTAATACATATCGTTAAGAGAAGAACGTTAAATAAAGTCGGATTTCCAAGAGTATCATTCAAGTACTTTTCACAGAATAATTTAGACCCAAAGTGACTCGCGTCACAGTAAGGAAAATCTATTAAATAACCGTCACATACGCATTAGTCCCCATATACGAACGCGACTCGCCGAAATCGTTCCTGAAAGTGAATGGGGTCGAGCGAGTTACTATTTACATGGCTGGATAACCGAGGAGTTGAACGGTGGAAACATGCTAATAAAGAATCTGTGGCCATCTATTTGGTCCAATCGAATCGATCCACAGCTTTATAGCAACATTCAAAGCACGCCATCCACGTTTAGGATTCCCAAAACACAAAACGGGCACGGTGGATTCGTCGTTTACCCCCCCCCCGTTCCTTATGAAAGATGAGTTCAGAGGTCAGCAGGATTCAGTAAACAAGGGCCCTAGTGCAGTCACACACTCCTATGGCTTCTCTCTCAGCTTTTTTGTGTGTGTACGGTGATCAAAATAAAATAGTTACTGTATATAATTTATCTTACATTAATTCACATTTACTATACATCACGGAAATAAAAAATAAAAAAACACGGATTTAATGCTGTGAATAGGTGAATGGTGCAAAAAATAAAAATAAAATGAGCAAGGCAACGTCACGACTGAGATTAGCGATTTTCCGAAGAGTAAAAAAAAAAAAAAAGAAACGACGGCGACGACAAGTGATAATTTCACATATAACCCAACTTGACGTAATTCCTGTGTTAAAGGAGTAGTTCACTTTTAAAAAAACTTTTGCTGATAATTTACTCACCCCCATGTCATCCGAGATGGCCACGTCTTTCTTTCTTCAGTCGAAAAGAAATTAAGGTTTTGGATGAAAGCATTCCAGGATTTTTCTCCCTATAATGGACTTCAATGGGGACCAAACGGTTCAAGGTCCAAATGAGAGTTTCAGTGCAGCTTCAAAGGGCTTTAAACGACACCAGACGATGAATAAGGGTCTTATCAAGTGAAATGATCATTCATCAAAATGACCGAATCTTTTTTCATTCAATGAACGAAATGACTCGAAAAAAGATTCGTTCATTTTCATTTCAACAGGAGAGTCACAAACGCGCATCACAGAACAGAGCAAGACGAGCATTCGTGCTTATAAAACTTAAACTGTTTTTTTTTGTTTTTTTAAACGAGCGATCGTTTCGCTTGATAAGACCCTTATTCATCGTCTGGTGTCGTTTAAAGCTGCACTGAAACTCTCATTCGAACCTTAAACCGTTTGGTCCCCATTGAAGTCCATTATATGGAGAAAAATGCTGGAATGTTTTCATCAAAAACCTTAATTTCTTTTCGACTGAAGAAAGAAAGACGTGGACATCTCGGATGACATGGGGGTGAGTAAATTATCAGCGAAAGTTTTTTTTTTAAAAGTGAACTACTCCTTTAAGGATCGCGTTTGGGAAAGGACCGCCTCATCCATGCAAGAGGTCAAGGGCTGCCCCGTCTCAAATCGCGTATGGCCACTATAACAACAAACCAGTCAGAATTTACAAACGGGCCACTTTTGCTGACGTTTTCCGCCACATGATTCGATTCGTCGACTCCAGCGAGGGAATGAGACGCGTTTCAGGTTCAAGGCATGGGAGGAGTTATCACGTCTCTGCCGAACAGCGTTAAGGCATCACATCAGTGTAATTCTGCGCCCTCCAAAAAAAAGGAAACATTAAATCGCATTATTTACGGCTTACTGTGAACACGTTGAGGCTTTCTTTGCGACCACTGGCACATCCTGAATAATTAGCAGGCGTTACAAAAAGAAAACACATCGATCGGGGAATAATAAGTGACTACATGGACAGGAAGATACAAAAGCGCAGAGTCTCACTGGCCACCTCGGCCAATAGAAAAGCAGCCAGCTGTACGTCAAAGCGACACGATATCGTAGTAAGAGGAGAAGAAAGCAGCATGACTGGCTGGTGGGTTGAAGTGGGACGAGTGCTTTAGAACAAGCAGCTTAAATACTAGTCGGTGGAGCGAAACAGCTGCTCACGTCACACTTTCACAAAGGCCGGCTAGCATCGTCGCGACAGTTATATGTTTAGCGCTTAGATGCGGCGCTAGTCATATTCTAAGGCTTCGGCCGCTTTCTGGCAGCGCGAGAACCGACAATCAGCCACCGAAATACACAAACGAACATTGAAAGAGGGTTGAGTTGAAAATAAAAAGCCACCGTCTCGTCTCGAGGTGCTGAAAAGGTCCGTAGAGGTGAACGTCCACAAAAACAAAGAAGCAAAACAGCAAATGAAGTGCAGTGCTGTTCCAGTGCTTTGTGTGAAGATCAGTCCGAGGACGAGGCCCGTCGCTGCCTAAGTCGAGACAGACTGGAAGAAACAAACAAAACAAAACCCCATTGCGTGCCTCTTGGTTTCCACACATCGCTCCCCAACGCGTTCGGCTGTTGTCGACGTCTGGTAAAATTTCTTTATTTGAACGCTCTAAAAACAACAGAGTGCGCCGCGAGGCCGGAGGTTCATTTGTGCCGTGGCGTGTTCTTCTTCCTCTTCCTCTTGAAGAAACAGCAGCACCTGCGAAAGAAGACACGTAAACGTCAGGCTGATGTTGACGAAGCACCCGTACACATCAAAGCAGATTTGCGGGTTATGCTACATGTCGTCAGCGTATTCGTACCAACCTAAATGCTGCGTCAAAGTTAATAAAAAGGAAACTTAAATGACATTTAGGTTCGTTAAAAGCATCGATGACGGCAACGACAGACAGAATGGGTTTAGGGGACACAAGGCACATGCAGTGGAAGAGAACAGCTCCAGACTGACACACTGAAGAGTGAGAGACTTCACTACACGCGCTTTAGCGCTGGCTGAGTCGGTTATTGAGACGCTATTATTAACTTACAGTACCCTGCGGACACATGCAGATCCTTGACCAAACACTACACTGAATTAACAGGCCTGGTAATAGTTAGAAGCACGAATTTTTTTTTTTTTTTTTTTTGAAAATGATGTCATGAACAATTAATAATGGATTGTTGAAGAAAAGTTAAAGTTTTCTTTTTGGAAGGGAATGCCGGTAATGTCCAAAAACAGTGAGAAATTAATTTATTTAGGGATTTATTAAAAATAGGGGTTAAAAAATAAACTTAGGTATAGGGTAGATGACCAGATGACCATATATATATATATATATATATATATATATATATATATGAAGAGTTCAGATGCAAAAGCCTCTAAGTGTCATTTGAAATTTTCTTCTAAAATGATCATTTTTATCAAGCTTGTATATTTAAGTTCAGTAATTTCACTTAAATGTCAATGAAGATTACCTATTAATTGTCATTTAAGTGAAATTACTGAACTTAAATATACAAGCTTGATAAAAATGGTAATTTTAGAAGAAAATTTCAAATGGCACTTAGAGGCTTTTGCATCTGAACTCTTCATATATATATATATATATTAGGGCTGTCAAACGATTAATCGCATCCAACATACTGTATATGTGGGTGCACTGTGTATAATTACTTTATATATATATATATATATATATATAAATATAAACACATACGTGCTTGTATATATTTATGAAATATTTTTATGTATATAGATTTATATATAAATTTATTTTATATGTGAATATAAATATTTTGTTTTTGTATCATATAAATAATATTTTTTTATCTTTTATTTTGCTTTCTATTGTACATGAACATCAGTCAAAAACATCAGTGAACAGTGTTAACAATGACATTTTAGTTCCTTTTTTTCACTCCTTTATCCCAGCTTAATATATATATATATATATATATATATATATATATAAATATTTTATATATGAACAATATTTTTTCTTAAATATACATGCATGTGTTATATATATATAAATATTTTATATATGAACAATATTTTTTCTTAATTATACATGCATGTGTTATATATATATATATATATATATATATATATTATATATGAACAATATTTTTTCTTAAATATACATGCATGTGTTTTATATATATATATATAAATTATACACAGTGCACCCACATATATTATGTAAATGCAAACTTTTATTTTGGATGCGATTAATCGTTTGACAGCCCTAATATATATATATATATATATATATATATATATATATATATATACTGTATAAAATTTATATGAAATTTAGTTTGGAAAGAACATTTAAAGTTTACAGTTGAATAGTGTTGAACAGTGGCTGTTCAAATCAGAAAATTAATCAGAATTAAGAGTTAAAACAGTTAGATTACGTCAACCAATCAGATCAAAGAAACAACACTGTTTATTGTTATAAAATATCTGGAAAAATATTAAATATGCCATTTGTAGGCTTGGTAAATAAGTAAAAATAAGAGATTGTATTAAAAATATTCATAAAAAACAACAAAAATAAATAAAACAATTTTAATGTGTCTGTAACTATACATTTAATGGCTTGATGAGTTACTTACTACACGGTTCGGTTTTGGTGTAGGGTTAGTTGCATGTAATTATGCATAATTTATTACTATAGCAATTACATGCACCATGTGTAACAGACACAGTAAAATAAAAGTGTTATCAATTAACATACAACAATTTTGGGGAAAATATGAAGCAACATTCTGTCAATTAAACTGGAAGAACTGTCTGTGCAATTAATGAAAAAATAATCACGTCATAATGCGGTGGTATAGATCTGAGCTTTAGTTAAGGGTCTGCATACTTCAGTAAGGCACTGGATACGTGCGTTTAAGTAGAGACCTCCACATCCTCATTGAGTTCCCGTAAATAAGCTGAAGTTGGGCTATTAAAGACTACTCATCGTACCTCCAATCCACTTTAGGGTATTTCAGCCTCTCAAATCAGACTTTGAGCGGACAGACCTCCCTCTTTCTCTTTCAAACTCACGGATCATGAATAGCTACATTAGCCTACAACTTGGTGCAAGTGCGATCTCTATGGCCACAGTCTAGGCTGGTCCACTCCCCTTGGGTTTGATGTGGACTGGAGAGAGGGACTCACCACAGGTTGAGCATTTTCACGCAGCTACAGAAGAGTGTGAAAAGAGAAAAGACAGAGATTATTACACAGAGACAGTGAGACGATGAGACAAGCCTAATGTCGGCGACAACAGACCAACAGGAAGAAACACACACACACAGACACACACACACCAAAAGAAATTGAGGGGATAACGTAGATCTAGAACATCTACTCAATTATTCAAGTTCGCTTTTTATCAACTAATATCAGAATAGGCATTTTCTGTATACCCGTTTATTGTAAAGTAGATGATGGAGAAAAACAAGAATGGGAGAAAAAGGGGAAGAGAAGAACAGGAACAGAAGGGGATTGGAGAAATGTAGTGTCGTCCTCAGCTCACCAGCCCACCAGTGAATGTGTAAAAATGATGCCTAAAACTCCAACCAATTCATGGTATATAAAAAAGTGGTAGATGGTATATAAAAAAAGAAGTCACAGCCTTATATTTATTATATATATATATATATATATACATATATCATTAAGCTGTTTAGAAGCTGTCTCTAAGCATAGCAACAAAAAACACCACAAAACTCAGGTCACTTTGTGATTTGTGTATATTTAAGAGTCAAAACATGATCATCTCCTAAACAAGGCCACATATTAAAGGAATATTTCACCTCAAAATGAAAATTGTCATCATTTACTCGCCCTCGGGTTGTTTGAGTTGTTGGACCCCATTGACTTCCATTGTAGGAAAAAAAAATACTATGGAAGTCAATGGGGTCCAACAACTGTTTGGTTGCCAACATTCGTCAAAATATCTTCCTTCGTGTTAAACAGAAGAAAGTCATAGAGACGTTATGACCAGTCACAGGTGAAGCACATATTGTTGATCATCTCCTAAACAAGGCCATATATTAAAGGAAAGTTTCAAACCTCTATGAACTTCTTTCTTCTGCTGAACACGAAGGAAGATATTTTGACGAATGTTGGCAACCAAACAGTTGTTGGACCCCATTGACTTCCATAGTATTTTTTTTTCCTACTATGGAAGTCAATGGGGTCCAACAACTGTCTGGTTACTGATATTCTTCTAAATATCAGAAAATCGTCTGAATGCATTCAAAAACGGTGAAACTCGACTGTTTAACTCTGGGGGAGTTGTAAAATGAAACTATTTCCAAAAAAAGTGGAGTATCCCTTTAAGGTCTGGGTAGATTGGATGGAAAGCAAACCATCCCCAATGTTAAACACCCAATGGTAACACCATGTACCCTGTTTTTTTATAGAAGTAAGACTATATAACTAACTGAATACATCTCACTGGATATGTAATAAGCCAATTTTCCAGTCTCATTAAAATGATTTTAATGTTTGAAAAAGGAACAAGAACTGTTGTACCAATTCTTACAGAGGAAAAGTTCATTGTAAGGTTTAACAAACTTAAAGCAAAAGCCCACACTGTCTCCTTTCCTCCTCTACTTACATGCTAAACAATGCATGACCTGGTATCCAAGTTCTTCTCGTCTGACGATTGTGTGAATCGTGCTTGACGATTCTCCTTTTTATATTAGCGTTACATTTAATGTGAGGCAGAAGCTTTGGTTCAAGTGGCAGTGTTTCACCATTACAGGCTCAATCTTTGAATAATGATAAGGACGGATTCTATATTCAAGAAAACAAGGAAATGTAGAAGAGAAAGGGATCAGAGAGACCTCTGGTGACGACCTCGTGTGTTTGTGCCTTTGCATCAATAAATCAAAGACAGAGGGCATTAAGATATCAAAGAACTACGAGAATAAGGGTTTTGTATGACTGAAACTCAAATGCATATCAGCTGCTTTAGAAGAAAATGAAACTAAAGAGTGTAATCGCATTAGTTATTATGGACGCTGCCTTTTCCGCTCTTATGGAAATGCATAAAATTCAATTTTTGATGTTAAAAACATGCACTACCGGTCAATAATTATGTATTTTTAAATCATGTTTTAGAAAGAAGTCTCTTCTGCTTATGAATGCTACATTTTTATTTTTATTATTAAAAAAAACATTCAATTTTAACATTCTGTTTTCTATTTGAATTTGTTTTTAAATGTAATGTATTCCTGTGATTAAAGCTGGATTTTGTCTACAGTGTCACCTAATGCTTCAGAAATCATTCTAATACCAATCTGCTCAAGAAACATTTATGATTATTATCAATGCTGAAACTGTATTCAAAAGTTTGGGGGTAAGAAATATATATATAAATATATATAAAAGCAATTATTCAGAGAGAACGCATTAAATTGATCAAAAGTGACAGTAAAGACAATTATATTGTTACGAAATGTTTCTATTTGAAATAAATGCTGTTCTTTCTAACTTTATATTTATCAACAAAATCATGAAATAATTAAGCAGCAAAAACTAATAATTGGTGCCATTAATTATATATTTATCATTTTTATAGATAAATAGAAAACAGTTCTTTTAAATTGTAATAATAATTTCACAATGTTACTGTTTTTACAGTATTTTTTTTTTTTTTTTTGATCAAATAAATGCAGACTTCATTCAAAAACATGACAAATAAATCCAAACTTTTGACCTGGAGTTTATGCTACACATTTAATTCAAAACTGAATTATCAAATTTCCCCCTTAACTGTCACCTGGCATATGGATTGGGTTTTCGTGCTAAAAGTTTATAAGTTCATATATATATATATATATATATATATATATATATATATATATATATATATATATTATCCTCTTAAAAATAATATCTTTTTATCACCTTTTTTATTATATTACATATTTTATTAGTTATCATAACTTAGGTATCATTTGAAAGCTTACAAACTCAGAATTCATCTTGTGAAAACCGTTTTATAATTGAACGTTGCGTTACCATAGAAACAGTACTCTAAATGATTTTATCAGGCTCCTCCCCTTTTGGCCATCATAATCTTTCATAATTTTTGATCAAAAACCTTTTCTAATCTTGACAAAACACATATATTGTCAGAAACGTCTGAGTCTCAAGGTTCCATATTTGAACAGAAATGCATTAATTTGTTAAGGCAGAATGTATACAACTCAATTCAATGGCACCCGGTGGCTATTTGTGATACTACGCCCAAACAAAATCTCATGGGAACTTCAAATTTTTGTGATATCAACTTCAAATTTGGAACACAACTTGATTAGATTTATGGCTTTGATTTTAGAGTAAAAAATATTTTGTAAAATATATATTTTATATAAAATAAAAAATATATTGTACAGTATATTTTATTTACAGTAATTTAAACTTTTTCATACTTTCATTTTTTGAAGTGTTTTCACAATAATCTGCTGAGTGTTTCCTTTAAAACAAGACCAAACTTGGGTATATATATATTCCAAAGCATTCTTGAATTACAACCATTTAAGTTTGAATAGTGCATTTTAACCCCCATTCTCAAAAGGTGGGGGAGGGGGTGGGGGGGGGAGTGGTGACCGCTAAGGGGTTAAAAAAAAAAAGAAAGAAAGAAAAGAGATTTAAAAATGGATAATTGCACCCAATATAACGTTCCCTTCGGTACACAGAGCACCACAGGGGACAGATGGGAACAGACCAGTGAGGGAAAGGGGGAAATCAGTTTGTGTCAACCTGTGAGAAACCATGTGTACATACTTGGCCTCGTCCACCACCTCCACCTCTGCCTGCGCTGTGATTGGTGCGTTCGAGTGGGCCGCCAGCGGGTCGTCAGGATTCAGTTCACCATTAGTCGAGCTCACCACCTGTGGTGTTAGAAGAGAAAGATCGAATTATCCCGTGGCCTCAGCGTAGTCGGACTACATCCGTGCAAGTACGTAGCAATGGAGGAAAATCATTTACTACTTCATCTATGGGAGAACGGATCAAATATTCCTGGTTAAATCCATAGATAGATAGAACAATAGATATAAAACCTATTGATTATATTAGATAAGATATACAGATAGAGAACATTTTTACAGTAATGCATTTAACAAAGGAAAAAAAATATACAGGGCCATTACTGCTCACAAGTAAATAATTTCCTCATGTTTTTACAACGAAAGACGTTTTTTTTTTCACCCCCAAATCAACAGATACTGTCAACTGAATTTAACTTGGAATATTTAATTGCTGCTTAAATTACTTTGCAATCAATCAAATAAAAAATGTACTCATGTAGCTATCGTTTACCAGATCCCCAAATGTACAGTAATAAATTTTGATATAATTTCCAACAGTAAAATGAATGAAGACGCCATCAAAATAAGCTCAAAGAGTGTTACCAGTCGTTTCTGAGGCCTCTACTGTATAAAAGTGAGGAAAGCAGCGCGAGATGGTGAATCTGCGCATTTTATGTGGTTTCAATCATAAAGATCCATTGAATAGAGTCCATTGGCGTCCGCATACTTTTTCAGGAGCGTTGGTTCCGGAAATATCTTTTCCAATCATTCCTCCCAAAGGGATTTTAAAAACAAATCTGTTAAAGCCTTATAAGCCATGAACCAAGCCAAAGAGCTACAAGGTAACTCAGAACACTACAAAATTAGATTTGAAGCAAAAAAGTATCTGAAGATGAGACAAAAATACGAGACTGCACAAGACTTGACGGCTTTAGTGAGAGAAAAAACACATGAAGCATCACAAACAGCAAAAACTAATTAAAAATGAAGGAGAAATATAAAACTACTCGCTTAAAAATGTGGTTAGACTTTAGTTTAGGGTCCAATTCTCACTATTAACTAGCTGTTTATTAGGATGCATATTACTAGGATATTGGCCGTTTATTAGTATAAAGTTTATTAATTATAAAGCGCATATTAATGTCATATCCCTTAATCCTAAACTAGGAATTTATTAAGGCAAAAGTAATACTTAATAGTGAGAATTGGACCCTAAACTAATATAAATATATTTATATATAGTCTGTATATTGTAATATGCAATATATATATATGTATTGAGTCTAATGCAAAATATGCATGTGCTTATGTATTTAATGTAGTTATCGGTGATAATTTTAAAAACAAGAATAATGTGGGCTGACGGCATTGATTTACAACCTTGTAGCTCATAGTATGGTTGTCTTTAAATGTTTACAAGTTATCAAAAAAAGAAAAAAAAATTCCCATGGAGAAAATTAATGGCGTTTTTACTTCCGGAACCCACTCTGCATAGAGATATTCGGCAATACCATTTCCTAATAATAGCTGTACCAAAGTAATACAACATATTTCCCTGATAGTCTGCGTCACATCTTATGCTGCGTTTTATTCAATTCAGAAAGTTGGAATTTACATCCTACTTGCAAAAGAGATAGAACGAGAAAACACCACATTTGGAAAATTCCAATAGAACGCCACGTGATGATGACGCTCTTCCAACTTGGGACTTTGGAACATTACGCGTTTGGAATGCAGAGAGAGGAGGAATGTCCAACTTTGAATGAAACGCAGCATTTCTACACTGGCCATGTTTACATGCACAACTTTCCGATTGATGAATCCGTTTACATGAACGTGTGTTGGGGTTAAAGGGATAGTTCACGTTGAACTTAATTTTTGGTATGTTTTATCTTACCTCAAGGGCATCCAAGATTTAGGTGTCTTTGTTTCCATAGTATTTTCAATTTTGATATTTTTAGGTCAAACCGTTCTTGTCTGTCAGTCATATAATGGAGGTCTATGGTCACCACCTCAAAGAGCATGCACAGAGAAGTGCAAATTAAACATGATTTAATGACTCGTAAATGTAAGTACACATTGATGGCCTAAGACACGAAACAAGCGGTTTGTGAAAGAAAACGAACAGTTTATATATTGTTTTACCTCTTGTAACCACAGCCACAAAGCGCCCTCGGCCCTCTGAGGTAAAAACAACATAAATGCTGTTCGTTTTCTCACACAAACCGCTTGTTTCGTGTCTTAGGCCATCAATGTGTCCTTACATTTACGAGTCATTAAATCATGTTTAATCTGGACTTCTCTGTGCATGCTCTTTGAGGTGGTGACCATAGACCTCAATTATATGACTGACAGACAAGTACTATCCAAATACTACGGAAACAAAGACACCTACATCTTGGATGCCTCTGAGGTAAGATAAAAAAACACCAAAAATGTATTTCAAAGTGAACTATCCCTTTAAAATGCGTGTTTATACATGTTTTAACTAGGGCTGTCAAACGATTAATCGCGATTAATCACATCCAAAATAAAAGTTTGTGTTTACATAATATATGCGGGTGCACTGTGTATAATTATTTTGTATATATATATATATATATATATATATATATATATTAAGAAAAAAAATAAACTTGTGTGTGTATATATATATATTAAGAAAAAAATATTTATATATAAAATATAGTATATATAAAGTATATATAAATCTATATACAGTATATACAAGAAAATATTTCTTAAATATATACATGCATGCGTGTGTATTTATATATATAAAATAATTATACACAGTGCACCCACATATATTATGTAAACACAAACTTTTATTTTGGATGCGATTAATCACGATTAATCGTTTGACAGCCCTAGTTTTAACACGTCCTCTCGATCGGATTAGAAAAGGACAGAACCACCCCTTTCAATCCGATCGAAACTTCATTCGGATCCGATTACTAGTAACGGATCATTTGGTTGCATGTAAACGTAGCCAGTGTTGTTTTAATAAGTGCAAGACCAGCCAAAGAGGGTAACCCATAGAGGTGTGAGAGCAGGTGCTGCTGCAGATGGCCATAGACATGAGCGCACAGAGCGAGGGGTGAAGCTGTACCTGCACTGAGCCCCCGTGCCTGTCCGCTGCCAGGTGAGAGGTCAGGTAGGACGAGTTTGTCTGCCGGTTGGGCTGCACCTCCCATGCTCCTCTGCGGTCGGAGATGGCCGTCTGCGCGGGTGGAGGAGGCGCGGGACAGGGACAGGAGGAGGTGTGGTGAGTGAGCGAGAGCGGGCGAGTGAGGGCCAGGTGGCATGCAGCACAATGAAGGAAAGGAAAATCAACAAAAAGAGCCAGTCAAAGCCAGGAAATGGCATTAGTGACTGCGGACGCAATCGTCCAATCAAACCAAGAAGCAAAACACCACAAAATAAACACAGAGACATTAAAACAGAAGAAACTGAAGGAGAAAAAAAAAAAAAAAAAAAACTTTCCTTCAAATCAGGCATCCAACACGGAGATCTGACAGCATGAGTTCAAACTATCTACAGCTACATCCAATTCAAACTGATGGGGCATATCCTGATCCTGACACAGACCGAGTCAACACAAGGACAAACAAAAATCCAAATTCAATTTCTCAAACCCCTGGAGCATGATTAGTGGTGAGAGTGATATTTCATTAATTTCTTTTCCAGTTTTCAGTTCCATTCAGTTTAAAGGGACAATATATCTGCACTCCTCCTCCCTCACAAGAACCATAAAAATAAAGACCAACTGTGAACTCGCATCACTAGAAAGGTCACTAGAAAGGCAAAAATTAAAACAAGTCATCAATTCATTAACTCAACCTGTCACTGCAAAGCCATACGAACAACACTTTTTACTATTACGTTTAGGGAACAAATAGGAAAAGTATCATTTTTGGATCTTCAATCTTTCAAACTTGAACTGAGTGCACCTCAAATATGAGCCAAAATTAAATGTTTGCTTCAGCTAGATGAGTTTGTGAGATGTGCAAAGCTGATTTGCTCTTGCGAGGCACAATAAGCGATTTACAGAAACGATATTTAAATATTCTTCACATTTTTTAGGAACTTCTATTCCCAGCATGCACTCTGAGCCATGATATGCTAAAGCAGTGCATGCTGTATCGGCCAGCCGCTGAGTGGACGGGTCAATGATTTGCTTTAAAGCTTCATGTGTTGCTGCAGAAACCCAGCTTTAATGAGCTCATGAAAACATGTCTAGGCCGTTATTTCACTCCAAAACCAAATCTTTTTTGTTTGCAAGCACCCTTTCCTCCCCCAAATTCTCATTACTATGATTATTATTTTGCCGGTGGTAATGCTGGATAGATATTTGTGGGTAATTTCTATGATTCTCATTGGTAATTCTCATTATAATTGGATTACAATATAAAAATTGTAGTGTGTGTGTGTGTTCAAGTTTGGATACTTATGACAACTAACTAATTGGGGCATTTGACTGGTTCTCTCTAGTTAAAAAGGCCTATGAATTTTCCAAAACCTGTTTTTATTTAAACCTAGTGTTTTGCACATGTCTTTGATGGGTAGTAGAGCCTGACCTGTAAAGGATTTTGAAGGCCGATACCGATAAAACAAATATTTGTTGGTTTTAAAATCCGATATATCGGCCGATATTTTTTTTTTAATATCAGAAACGCGCAACAAAACATTAACACATTTCCCTAAAATTAGTTATTTGTAGTTATTTATGACTTTTAACTAAAATAATATGACAATGCATTTTAAAAAGAAACTTGTTTCTTAAATTTATTGTCAGAACAGACTGATGATAGTGGCGTTAGCTAGCTTTGTGTTTAGCTAGTCTATGATGAGCCATAATTTAGCAATGGATTACGTGATACTGCAAATTTTAAAACATACATTTTCAATATAACAGGCCAAGGAGAGATGATACGTCTCATTGCTATAACTGTCACACGCTATTAAAGAAATACTTCAGTCACATTGTCAAAAGTTAAAAGGACAGTCAGTCAACTACACTGAAACAACGTGAAGTAACTATAACTAGCTAATTCCGCTTCACTCTCGGCTTATTTAACAGCAGCAAAACTGGACATGATCGTCACAAATTTTTTTCAAGCTTATTTGAGTTAAGAGAACTGATGCGGATGTTCTTTTAATTGTTATTCAAGCAACGTATGTCTCGTGCCCAACTCAACGAGTGTGGCCAACAGTGATGGTGTAGAGTGCCCTCTGGTGGACAAACTATACAACTCCAACACTCGTGACATGGTTCAAGCGTGTTTCGTCCATTTTTATTAGATTTTTGAAATATTCATTTAATCGGCCATTATAACTGCCGATACCGATAGTTTGGAAATGCCTAATATCGGCCGATAATATCGGTCTGGCTCTAATGGGTAGGTTTGGGGGAATGGGTAATGCCATAAAAAATATGTCAGTAATAAAGTGGAACAAAAGTGTGCTTGTCTTTGTGTGACTTAAGTTTATAAAATGCTGATTAAAAGCTCAAAAAACATTTCCCATTATCATGGTTGATTAGAAAGTTTAAAAGAACAGCATTACATTTAAAATGTTTTTGTTTTTTGTTGTAATGATTTAAATTTTTTTACTTTTGAACAACTGAATGTGTCCTTGCTGAGTAAAAGCATTACTTTCCATTCAAACCTTGAACGGTATTGCGTCTTTATTTGCAATCCCTTACGAAAATTGACCATGGTTTTTGTAGTAACCATGGTTTAACTATGGTTTTGTAGCAAAACCATAGTAACTACAAACAAATCATGGTTTTTACTACAATAGGTGGTTTGCAGTCACGTGATTGTATTGACGCGCGGAACGCAGATGGAGGGCAAGGAGTGAAGAGCGCAATGGACGAGATGGAGGAAAATCTGTACTGTACTACTTTAGACGCTATTACAAGAGAAATATATAAACAGAAAATCGAAACATATGTTGGACGTGATCCTTACGTTATGAAGAGGACCGATTTTCAACTGAATTGAGAGATTTGCCTGCCATCGAGGCTGTAAATATCAGCAACTAACTCGTCTTACAGACATACTTTGACTTTACAAAGTTCAGAAACTGCTATGTTACACAAACAGCCACATAAGTGTATTTAAACACCTGAATAATGTAATTATAAGCCACATAAATATTAACTCACAGTTGACGAAGTGATCACTGCACACACACACACACACAGGCATTTTCCCATTCGGCTCCTCCCGACCGCAGAAGTAGGTTTATAAGGCATTTGCCCGGTGTTTTTCTGTCAATTTCTTGTACTTTCCTCCCTTATGAACAACAACTTTTGTCACACGATAAAAACTCCTCGTGGTTTGATCGATTTGAGCAACCATAAACGACGCAAAACATAGGCATTTTGAGTGTGTTAAAGTGCTTCCTAAATATAGAAATCACTTCCTGCCCTCCATTTGCGCTTCGCGCCATGGCAACGCAGTTGCGTGACGTCACGTGAAAACAAGCTATAACCTTGGTTTAACCATGGTTTTTGTAGTAAAACCATAGTAACCATAAAATGAACCATGGTTTTTGTAATAAAACCATGAAAATAACCATGGTTTTTTTTAATACAGTAACCATGATAATATAGTTTTGTATAAGAAAACCATCCTCTTAATAGAATAATCTTTTATAATAGAATAATAAAATATACTTTTAGAATAACGGCCATGAGAATGTGGGGGTATTTAACTGTCAAACTAAATATCACAATCTTAAATAAGTTTGAGGTGAAATATGACCGAGACCAAGACAAGATTTGGTTGCGGGGAAATATTATCCACCCCTTCTAAATGGACTAAACCTTCTCTTTCTGTAATAAAGACAAGTTTTGCCTTGAATCTTAAATTTCCTCAATGAACAGTGGAAGATTACCTGATTCCTTAAGGGCTGGTGCTGGGAGGGTCTGTCTCTGTGTGCGTGGCTCTCACGCGTGACGGCAGACGCCCCCGAGTCCACGTGGACCGACCCCACCGGTGTGGGCTGAGAAGACACGCCAAAACACACAGAACATCAGTTTCAAGGCCAAAGATGAACTAGCTGTGTCCCAGTGAATATAGAGGGTATGCGTGTGACGTCACCGTCGGCCAGAGTTACTCGCAGCGAGTGGCAAAAAGACTGAGCGGCTGTATGATTCAAATTGAAGGGTAATGGAAACACAGCTAGTTACATAGTTAAAAACATTGTTTTGATAAAAGTTGAAACTATAATGAAAACGTGTTGCGTTTGGTGTTATTTTCCCTAGAAAAAAAGAGCTAGAGAGTATTTAACTAATTATGTGTAGGCCTATAATATTACATATTTATTATATTTTTACTTATATCATTAAACACCGTTGATATGATAAAAAAAATGCATTATATTTATTTTATTTTTTTTTATTACATTTTTACAGTCGACAGTGCCCTTCCAAGTAATTTACTAGCGTTGCCATAGGAAACGCTTTGGCTTTTGCCACCCGGAAGAACGTCAATCACTGTTGTGACGTCATGGTGAATTGTCGTATTGAAGATAATATGTGGTAGTGTTGTCAAAAGTACCAAGTCGGTATAGAATTTTTAAAAATGTGACAATACCAGCATTTTCCTGCATTGTCAAAGATGTCTATATATATATTTGTGAATCGTTGATCATTGTAGCCAATCACAGACATATTTGTTGAGCACGTGAGTAGTACAATGGCCAATCAGAGGTGTTTAACAATCCGTTCAACAGAGCTCAAAATGCTGGGAGTCACATTTTTTAAATTTCACTACCGACTTGGTACCGAAGTTGGTACTTCAAATCAGGTAAAATGTTTGGTATGATAATGCCTTAGAAAATAGCTACCTATGTAGGAAGGTGGAGCATGAGTGGAATGCAGAAATTCTTTAAAAAGACGACATAATGACTCACAATCTGTCTGCCAACCCAGTCATAAGAGTAATCGAAGGTATATCCTTTTCGTTCAAACAACTCCGTAAACAATGTCCGCAAGTATTCGTAATCCGGCTTCTCAAAGAAATCCAACCGCCGGACATAGCGCAGATAGGTGGCCATCTCCTCTGAAAGCACAAATGAGGACTTTGAATACTTTAAAGTCAACATAAAACAACTTTAAACAACCCATTTTACTTCTGTAAGGTCCAAGTCGGTCGAAAGAGTCATTACATTTACATGAAAATATTGTGGAAAATATTTGATTTTAAAATATTATAAAATATTAATTTAAAATATTTTAATGTGTGTAAAATATTTGATTATAAAATATTAATTTAAAATATTTTAATGTGTGTAAAATATTTGATTATAAAATATTAATTTAAAATATTTTAATGTGTGTAAAATATTTGATTATAAAATATTAATTCAAAATATTTTAATGTGTGTAAAATATTGTTAACATAATATTAACAATATTTTACACACATGAAGAAAAAAAAACTGAAAAGCGGACATTACATTTGATGAAAGATTACAAAGACAAACATTATATTTCCTTTGTAAAAATCTGCATTTATGAATTGTGCACAAGACCAGGAACGTGCATAGAGACAGAAAATCGGGTCGATTTTAATTCCATGTTGACGCTCCAAGTGAAGCACATGATGTCGTTTAAGGGGGTCTCACCGGGAAAGTTCTCACAGAGAACTTCAATGGGAGTGTTTCGCTTTGTGTCCCCAATCTTCTGGTAGCGTTCTTTTAGTGTGTCAGCCTGCAAAGCACAAAACAACAGCTCATTTTCTAGAACAAATTAGAAACACTTTTAATGGCGTTAACAGGCTGGTTCAACATACTTTAAGTCCCTGCCAAGGGAGACTACCCCGGAGGAAATACATGAACATGTGACCCAAGGCCTCAAGGTCATCCCTCCGACTTTGCTCTGCACGAAAAGAAAAGGTTCAATCATGTAAAAATTAACACAGTTGGTTGAACAGTAGAGTTGGGAATCATAAGGAATTCTGGTTCTGATTTTATTGCCATTATTTTTTCCTATTTACAAAAAAATAATAATAATAAATACAAAATCTCATTTCAAACCCATTCATCTATAGAACAATTCATTTTTGTTTATCCAGTTTATTTTTTACTGTTTACAAAAAAATAATAATAATAAATACATAATCTCATTTCAAACCCATTCATCTATAGAACAATTCATTTTTGTTTATCCAGTTTAATCTTGATTTGTGTTTTTCAAAGATAAACCAAAGTCTTACGGGTTTAGAATGACATGAGGGTGAGTAAATGATGTATTTTCTTTTTTTTGTGATTAAGTATTTTAAATCATATGCATTTTACAACATAACATTAATAATATATTACACACACTGAAAAGTGGACACATTTGGATTTGTGCTGATTCTGCCGAATGAGAGATTTGTGAACCGAAAATAAATGTCTGTTTATCCCCTATTATATTATATTATATTTTTCGTTCCCTTTCTGAATAGCATTGCATTTAAAGGATTTGATGTGGAGTGAGGGCAAATAAAATACATTTCAGGATGTGGAATGTGGACTTTGACACATGGAGTGCTTTACAGTATATATTAAATTATTAAACTTCAAATCATTTCAGTAATACTTTAATATAAGGTTCATTAATAAACATTAGTTAAACTAAGAAAGAACATTTCTTTTTTAAAAAGCATTTATTAATCTTAGTTAATATTAATTTCAATATTTATCAATACGTTGTATTTGTTAAAATGAGTTAATGTACAGTGAGCCTGTTAACAAGAACAAACAATGAACAACTGTGTTTTTATTAACTAACATTAATAAAGATATATTAAATATATAATATATACTGTAAGAAATGTATTGCTCATTGTTAGTCCATAACGTTCATTAGTTAAAGTGTGACTGGTTGTATTGCGATTCCTGTATTTCCATGCCCAAATTTAAGACCTCTTAAAATAATTAATCCTTTTAGGTATTTAAGACTTACGACCCTAAATTTCATCAAACTGAGGACAACATAACCAATATTATAAAATGATTTTTTTTTATTTTTTACCTGCATTATCTTGGGCCACCCATTTTCCCTCTCTCATCACATTCAGTTTAAACAGCACAAAAATTCAACATCCAAAGAGCCAAACATGAAAAACCAAACAAGCCCTCAAACCGTATTCACTTCATAGCCCTTAATCCTGTAATTGTGGAATTATTATTATTCTTATTTTAGAATGCTCTAAATTACAATTTTTCCCATTCATTTCTATGGGTGCCCATTTTTGACCCAAATACAAGATTAAGGAGTTTGTTTGTTTTTTTCACTTCACCCACTTAACATTGTAGAATTGAGTCAAAAAAAAAATGTGTGTTCAGGAGGCAAACTTAGGAAAAGTAGCCAAGTCTTGGAAGTATTTTTTTTTTTAAATAAATTAAAACTATTTTGCCCACATTTGTCCAGAATACGGTTTTAGGGTTAAAAGAGCTTGATCACAATTCCTAACCCTACTAAACAACAGCCAATCAATTTAATGTTAAGTCCATTTCAGGATCAGACTAGGGAGGTATCCAAAACTCACCTTTCCCTAAGTGTGTATTAATAGACATGTATCGAGCTGTGCCCGTAAGGCTCTTGTGCTCCCGGTAAGGAATGTGTTTTTTGGTTTCTGGGTCAATGTATTCTTTCGCGAGGCCAAAGTCTATGATGTGAATGATGTGCTCCTTCTTGTTTCCTTGCCGACCGATGAGAAAGTTCTCTGGCTTCACGTCCCTATAGATGAGGTTTTTGGAGTGCACATATTCCATGCGGGAAATCTGAGGAATAGAGCAAAGGATGCAAATTACACACTTACACTGCAAAGCACCAGAAGGACGACTTCTCACCCAGGTGACACACTGCCTGGACACTCACCAGCTGAATGGCGATCATCAGGACGGTCTTGAGGGAGAATGTTCGGTCACACAGGTCAAAGAGATCCTCGAGACTGGGGCCGAGCAGCTCCAGGACCATGGCGTTGTATTTCCCACAGGGCCCGAAATAGAAGACCTGAGGCAGACCCTCGACTATTAAAAAACACAAATCAGGGCATTAATCACACAAGTCACGACATTCTCTCTTTAACTATTTCACCACCGGCGTATTTTTATTTATTTTTTAAGTTGCCACCCCCAGCGTTTTTGATCATTTATTATAATTCATGGCCCCCAGAGTTTTTTTTTTTTTAGCCCGACCGATACCGATACAAATATTTTTGGGTTTTAAAATCCGATATTCCGATATATCGGACGATATTTTATTTATTTTAATTTTTTTCAGAAATGCGCAACAAAACATTAACAGATTTCCCTAACATAGTTATTTCTAGTTATTTATGAGTTTTAACTAAAATAGTATGATAATAAAAGAAGTTTATTTTTAAAATGCTTTGTCACAACAGAACAGAGGAACATCAAAATATATTAAAGTTCTGATAAATAAAATAATAATTAGTCCCTACATTGCCTAATAAGCTACCTTATAATTACAATGTCAGCTTGCGTATCCCTTTACCTGCACTTTTTAAATTCTTTCCATCAAGCTACAAACCATTTTCAAACCATTATCGGCCGGCCGATATATCGGTCTGGCTCTACTAAACATGCAATATATCAAAAGAAAGAACAGAGCCTTTAATAATAATAATAATAAAAACTATTCTAGCTGCATGCCTTTTTACTTTTAAATCAACACTTTATTGTGGGAAAGTTTTATTAAAGGGTCATTCCACCTCTGGAAAGATTAATGTGTATTTAAAATGGGTAATTTATGTAGAAGAATTGTGAAATTATTTTTGAATAGGCTCCAAGCGCGATCGCTTCCGGGTTAGTCTTAGCACGCCCGGTTACATCTGGTTTTGCGTTAGGTGGAGAGTCTCAAATTACACTCGCTGTTTACAAAAACTTTCTTCGGTTAACGTGAATGATGTTAACAACACTGTGAGGCAGTTAGCCGTCACACATTAGAATAAAAAACAGAATTAATTTAAATTATATATTACGAGCTACATCAACAACTTCGAGGGTGAGTTCTCTCATATCGTGGGAAATTCGACAAGCGAATCAGTTTCTAAAATCGTTGACTCCGTTTCTGAGAAAATTAATTTTATTCGAAATTTTTTTATTTTTGCTTTTATTGCTCACGGTCTTTTGATAAGGAGATTCTGTACTCTTTCAGAAGGTGCATAATAGCACCCCCTACTATAATAATATATTATTTATTTATTATAATACATCACAAATAGTGAAACCTGGAAAATTCTGTCAATGGCAGGGAAGCGTTGTCTCAATGTCAAGTGTGCACTTGGTAAATAAAATCATGGATTCATGTATTTTTGCAACAACTGCATACCAGTACTGAGAGAACTATGAAAATGGATGAATACGTAAATAAAACTGACTTTGCCTGAAGAAGTCACTTTGAACCCTTGTGATCTCACATGATTATGCCAAGAGATCAACATTATCAAAACTAGTCAAATTGAGTGCAAAACTGGTCTAGTGTCTGTGTTCAACAGTGTGGCTCAGACAGACCCAAGCAGCTTTCTGTAGGTTAACGTGGCAAATTCAAGTGATCAACTTGAACACGAGCTAAATCTGTGTGGGCAATTATTTCTCCCTCACGCAAAACTCCAGATTGCATGGATCCCTACTGGAATGACTGGGTTTCAGCCTCACAATATCGAAAAATGGAAGCGGCCGAACCCCACGTCTGCTATAAAACACAATAATTAACAGCTAACAAATACACGTGTCTGTAAACTGCGTGCTTCTTCAGAGGGTGATGTGGGTAGTTGTAGGACAAGCCTACACTGCTCATTGTGTGCTGGTGTTGTAACACTCCTGAGAATAGAGCGCACTGTTGGCCTGCCGATGACTCATCTTGTGTTCAGACTGCACATAACACGCACTCGGTTGTTGGTTTCTATCTCTACTGATTAACACTTTTACAAGCTAGATGCTACTGGAAAGTGGGAGTGGGAATTCAAAGAGTGGGAGGAAATTCATATAGAAATGTAAAATATCTCTCAAAAAGTGAACATTATATGAAACGTGTAAAAATAAGTAAATAAAATGCATGAGGTCAAAATGATTGCTGCGTTGAATAACCCCTCACGGATTTGCAGTCATTCGCAAAGTGTATGTTAATTATACATTTTAGCAAATTTGACCATGTTTTTAGCTACCAATAATCATGATTAAGGCTGCGCATAATTAATGAGTAGAAATGCACAATATGCACAGAAAAAAAATGGTACCAAACATCTTGACATTAGCATTGTGCAAATTAGGCAACAAGCTGCTGTTGTTTGTTGCTCATCCCACAATCAAAATGGTCACCAATTATTTACCCTTATGTCAATTAGAATCCTTCTAGAACTTAAAAATTATTATTAAAAAGGGTCAAAACAGGGACATCTCACCAATCTACATTCAAAACATCCAAATTAAAATATGATTCATTAAATTCTGATTAATTTTAGGGGAAATGTATTAACTGAAAATGTATTAACTTTAATAATTACTACTCATAAATTACATTTTAGTAGGTTTTATGAACTAAAAAGTATAGCAAAATATTGTGGTTTCATCTCATGTCATTTAATGAAGGCAGTTTAGTTATCAATGCCATGGTATCAGAGCTTGTGATCACACCAAAGACAAAACAACTCAAATCCAATTATTTTAATGGGAATCCTTTTTTCTGGGAATTTTTTTCTTCTATAATTCTAAATAAAAAAAGTAAAAAAAAAAAAAAAAGGGAGATGTCGCAAATTTACATTTAAAATGCCCAAATTAATTCTGATATGGGCATTTTAATAATAATGATTCAAAATTTATCAGTTTTTTGTTAATTACTAATTTTGCTACAACACAGAAAGGGTTGCTCCAATCAATCTAAAAACTCAGATAAGATATCAAAGTTTTCAGAATATTACACTATTTTAACCAAACAGCCATTTTTGTGACGTATACACAATATTTAAGCCAAGTTGGAAAATGCAGTATGCACCAATTTAACAATTCAAAGTAAAAAAAAAAAAAAAACTGCATTATTTAATGATGTTATTTTTCATCTATAAACATTGAGACAATGTCTGGTTATTGTGTGAATACAGTCAGTTTATTATTATTATATCATTAATATTGTAATTAATTTTAATCTATCCTATTCCTATATTTTGTATTTTACTTTTATATTTTTAATAATAATGATTCAAAATTTCTCCATTTTTTGTTAATTAATTACTAATAATAAATTACATTTTAGTAGATTATTTGGTTGGTTACGGTATCAATGCCATGATATCAGAGCTTATGATCACACCAAAGCCAAAACAACTCAAATCCATTTATTTTAATGGGAATGGTGCGAAAACGCTTCCATGGAGGCCGAGGCCAGTGTATTTCTCCCCGTCCGTCTCACTTTGAGTCCACAGTGCTCCAATAAAACACCATCTGCCAGCAGCCAGTTTGAGAGAGCGGCTCAAACACTGACGTCTGACTGGAGAGATGAGAAACCATGTGACTCAAGGGCCTCCAGTTCACAAAAACACACCAGCCTGCACTGACGCATCTCACTTCTGCCACGCTGCACACTTAAACAAACCCCAGTTCAGCCGGAGAATCGAACACAAAGGCTGGGAGAGTCCGGGGCGCTGGATTTATCATGCCTGAGCCGGTTGATCAGTAGCCAAGCCATTCCCAGCCAAACTCAGAGAGTCAAGTCCCGATGCCAAGGCTAGCCGGAGGAGGTGTATCAGAGTTCAACACGACACAGATACACATTAACCACACACAAAAGAGAACTCGAATGTTCTTTCTAGAGGAAGAGACCTTCGTTTGGCCAGCATGATGGGAAATTATGACATGTACAAGCTGTTAAACATTAATAGCTCATATAAGGAAGTGTTTTCTAAAGGAAGCCAGATTAAGGGTCATCTTTATTAAAGATAGTGAGTAATATTGAGGAGTCATCTCATGCCAAGTAATTTGGTAAATTATTTAGAAAAGAAGATTTGGCGAAATTGTTAACTGAGGATATATCTTCTTGTCAACTATTGTGTCTAATCCTTATTGGATAGATAACATCATTGGCACCATCTCGTGTGTGAGATTTATGAGGAAAGAAATTTGTATAATGACATGGGTATTTCAATGGTATTACAACGCGAACGCGAGTCTTCATTTTTCAAATGGCTTTAAAAACATTAAACAGAATTATATTAAAAATGTAAAAATGCAGAAAGTGTTCTGTGATGCAAGGTTTAGGGGTCGGGTTAGTGTAGGGGAGTATAATATACAGTTTGTACAGTATAAAAACCATTGTGTGTGTGTGTGTGTGACCATGTCTGTCCGCCACCACCTAAGATCATTTTTGACCCAGGGAAAACCCTGGGGATGCTGGGTCAATATTAACTCCAGTGTTCATTTAGCATTTAAACGGTTAGTTCTCCCAAAAATGAAAATTAAGTCATTAATTACTCACCCTCATGCTGTACCAACCCCGTAAGACCTTCGTTCATCTTCGGAACACAAATGAAGATATTTTTGATTGAATCTGAGAGCTGGATCAGTCCTCCATAGACTGCCTAAGGGACTGGCTCTTGACGGCCCAGAAAGTCATTAAAGAAAATGTTTAAATATTCCATGTGCCTACAGCGGCTCAATTATAAGTTTATCAAGCGACGAGACTACTTTTTGTGCGAAAAAAACATAAATAACGACTTTATTCCACTATTCCATTACTTCCTTATGGGCGCATGCGCGAGAACTGAGACGAGGACGTTCTCATTCGACTACTTCTTGTTACCGGCTGCTCCGCTTAGGAGTATTACCGCCCCCTACCGTATAAAATGATGATCCATATATAAGGCGCTCCGGATTATAAGGAACACTGTCGTTTTTTGAGAAGATTAAAGGCTTTTAAGTGCACCTTATAGTGCGGAAAATACGCTAATTGAAAAGCGTATGTACAGCGCGCATCTTCCTCTGCTTGTAAACAGAAAGTTTTGCGCTTCCAGCTATATCAGCACATCATCTTATACGGTAGGGGGCGGTAATACTCCTAAGCGGTGAGCAGCCGGTAACAAGAAGTAGTCGAATGAGAACGTCCTCGTCTCAGTTCTCGCGCATGCGCCCATAAGGAAGTAATGGAATAGTGGAATAAAGTCGTTATTTATGTTTTTTTTCGCACAAAAAGTAGTCTCGTCGCTTGATAAACTTATAATTGAGCCGCTGTAGGCACATGGAATATTTAAACCTTTTCTTTAATGACTTTATGGGCCGTCAAGAGCCAGTCCCTTAGGCAGTCTATGTAGGACTGATCCAGCTCTCAGATTCAATCAAAAATATCTTCATTTGTGTTGCGAAGACGAACGAAGGTCTTACGGGGTTGGTACAGCATGGGGGTGAGTAATTAATGACTTAATTTTCATTTCTGGGTGAACTAACCCTTTAAGTGGACTGAGCTCAACTCATGATACCAGAAAAGCTCATGTTCACAAATCCCTATAGGCATTACACGAGTCTCCATCTAGCCTGAAAAATAGAGAGAGAGACTGAGAGGAGACAAATAAAAACAGAGGATGGACATGGATTACATAAGCGCCTCGGGTGGTGTTATGTCATTCACAAAGCTGCGTTTGAGGATGGAGAGACGGAGGAACAAGATTAACAAATAGCTCACTTAGCAAAAACATTGACGCGAGCATCCCTGGAAAAGCAGACGGGAGAACGAGGCACGACCGGGGAACAGGTTGAAGGGAAGAGTGCTGGCAGACATGGGGGCTGTATATGATTATGGGCAGTTGATATTATCATTCTGCATGTGTGCGGGATACGCCTGGCCACAGCTCACACTTCCCGTCAGCCAACCATGATGCACCGAGAAGACAAGGGGAGGTGGTAAAAACGTGGCGCCATCGGGATCAAACGCAAACCCTCCGTCACAATCTAAGGCAGAGCTACCGCGAGCCTCTGGTCTGCTCCTGTCTGTCAGCCTAGTCCCTGTAACATGACCCGAACCACTGTGATGTCCATGAATGTGTACCCACATCAAAGATGTCCCTCGCTCTCTTTTGTACCTGAGCGGATCGGATTAGAAGGGATGATCTCTAGTGCAAACAGAAGAAATCATTACAGCTGAATCAGGTTGACTACAAGCAGCAGATAAAAAAAGCATTCAGAGAAACGACACAGAAAGGGTTGCTCCAATCAAACTATAATCTCGACATTACTGCTGGGTAATAGTTAAGATATCAAACGCTTTCAGACTATTTTAATATTTCTTTTTAACCAAACAGCCATTTTTGTGACATATACATAATTTTTAAGCCAAGTTGAAAAACGTAGTATGCGCCAATTTAACAATTCAAAGCAAAAAAAAACCCTGCATTATTTAATGATGTTATTTTTTTTACTTTAACCATAAGACAACCTATAAACATTAAAGAAGCTGTATGCAAGAAAATTATTTCAATTAATCATAAATTTTGCCTGAGGTCACTAGACATTAAGAAATCATGTTCATTTTAAATACTTATGTCACTGACAACAGTAGCCAGGATATTGTCATTTAAAAAGTGAAGTTGCAGCCCTCGACTGATGTTGATGTTGTCATGTTGTGTTTAGTTGTGATGCGTCACCCTCCACCGATCTACCAATCACGGACTCAGTAGTGTTGCGGCATTCGGGTTGCCAGCTCTTCCAGTGTTGTAGTACTCGAGACTCGGACTCGTCTCGGACTCGGTCTCGAGACCATATTTTAATGGTCTTGGTCTTGTCATGGACTCATGTGCGTTTAGACTCGGAATTGACTCGTACTCGAACATTTTTTTTTTTTGGACTCCACTCGAGTTCAATTCAAAATATTTTTCATGATTCTTAATGTATGTTAATAAAATATTTCTTTAAATTGATTGACAAGCCCAGTGATTGGTGATTTTCTAGTGCGCAACTGCGCATGACAAATTGTAATAAAATTACATTTAACACCACCTACTATGTGGCCTTTTTACCCTAAACTGATCATATTTTTTAAACTCTAAGTAAATTCAGTATGTAAATAAAGTAAATAAAGTAAATAAAAGTAAATTAGGTAATCAACCCTCACTGGTCTCGGTCTCGACTCGGACTCGACTGTCTCTGGTCTCGGACTCGACTCTCTATGGACTCGGTCTTGACTCGGACTCGACTCTCTCTGGTCTCGGTCTCGACTCGGACTCGACTCTCTATGGACTCGGTCTTGGCTCGGACTCGACTCTCTATGGACTTGGTCTCGACTACAACACTGAGCTCTTCTCTAGGTACCACAGCGGCAGATACAAACGTATCGGAATCTGATAAAAAAATTCTACGAATCCGAAATACCTTGTAACAAAGTTCGAAATAAATAATTAACAGAAAAAAAAAACTCTGTGTAGGACTCGTCACTTGCAATTGGAAGCTTCTTGTAGCAGTCTACATTCTTGCTGGAACCTGAAGCACATCTGGCAACCTCGAGTCATGGGGGAATGCAGGGATACACCCTAATTTGAAAGCGATTGCAGTACCAGTTTTGGCCACAATCTTGCATACAACTCCTTTAAGACAATGTCTGTTTACAATTGTCTGAATACAGTCAGTTTATTATTATTATCATCATCATTAATATTGTAATTAATTTTACTCTATCCTATTCCTATTTTGTATTTTACTTGTATATTTTACTTGAGCTGCTGTAACAAAGGAATTTCCCCAGTGTGGGATTAATAAAGTCTATCTAATCTAATCTATTAGTTTTTTAAAGCTGTATTGAATACAAATCACAATTTTGGCCAAATAATGTAGCCCTACAAACAACAGCAAGCCTGGATTTTTTTTTTTTATTGCATAAATACATTTTAAATTCTCCTGATCATGCAGCCCTAATCACAATATCAAAATGGAGCATACCGAATGGAAAGTCAACAGCAAGATAAGCGCATGAAATTAATGTTAATTCATTTAGCTGTAGATCCCATATTGTATACATCGCAGTTATTGATCAATATATCACAAGTCCCACTCAAAAATATATACAGTAAACAGTTTAGAGTTAATTCCTCCCCAAGGAGTAGGTGGTATTACCAAAATAGCATGATATTGATTAAATAGACAACCTTTAAATGGATAATATACACAAACATGTAGCAAAGATTATTAGATAATAATATCATCAATACTTTGAAAAATGAAAGTGACTTTCCTTTGATTTTGAGCTGCTGAGCTTGAGCATGAGTTAGAAATGCTAAAAGAAACAGACTCTTTATAAGACTAGAAAAGTGTAATGCATCATAAATAGGACTGCATAAAATCATGTGTGAAACCACAGTCAAATATCCTGTATTCTGACACTTGGAAACCACAAATCAGCTGAATACCACTTTAAAGAGGCCGTAAACAACCTAATCAAGCAGTGTTTACATTACAAAACAAATTCGGTTTCATTAAAATCTGTGCTTAAAAAGGCCTGTCTGTGACAATTCATGAAGTAGGCTATCATTTCCGATACTTTTTATCAGTTATTCAGATATACCACAGTCCTGCATGATCACTACCGGCTGTCGAAATGACACTGGTTACATATATACCGTCATAACGCCCAGCCCTGACGTTCAGCAGATCTCTATAAGAGCATTACAAATGGGTTTGAATATCAAGGCTTGTAATCATAATAACACGCTAATCGGAACAGATGGGATTGACCGTGATCTCTTGACCAGTGATGTCACTTCTCTCCTCATTGATAAGAGCTGCGTGCCCAGGCATGAGTTGAGAGAAAGAGAGAATAAATGCACTGATCACACCATCACAGAAGATGAGTAATCATCACGAACACCCTCGTCACCGCCTGTGCTTTCGAACCTGCATTAGAAAATATTCCCATTTACATTTACGGGAAAGAAATGTTTTCTGAAAGCCCTGATAGACCGCTACATTTAACAGCCTGATGTTCCACTACTGCTCATTTATCATCACAGATCTCCTGAAAGGTCATTTAATCTGTCTGAATGCAGGACTGCTCAGAATCCTGCGTAACACGTCCTCTGGACGGATAAGCGTGCGCTGCCTGGGCCGTGACATCACTACATGATATCGAGCTCAGAGCGATGCTGCTGAAAACCTCTCCGAGAATCATGTCTGGGCATGTCCGAGTCCGTCCTTCAGGAGAGTAGCCTCCATGCGCAGCCACACACAGACTAATGTTGTGATGTCCAACCGGGTGATAATAATAATAATTTTAGCTTAATTACGAATGAGGTTTCCTTTTAGTTAAAGGTCCCGTTCTTCATGATCCCATGTTTCAAACTTTAGTTAGTATGTAATATTGTTGTTAAGAGTATAAATAATTTCTGTAAAATTATAAAGCTCAAAGTTCGAGATATTTTATTCAACAGAATTAGTCTACGTCGAACGGCCCGTTTGGACTACATCCCTCTACTTTCACCCATTGCAACATTAATCTTTATTGAAAGTGGATCATATATGTAGTCGAAATGTAAAAGAACTTTTTTTTAATTTGGTGCCCTCTTGACCGAGAAAAGAGAGAAAATAACCAAGGGGCGTAATAACCATTTGTATTAAAAGACTACAGGTCCCACAATGCACCGCATTGCACAGCTCCGGAAGCCACACCCACTAATCCGGAACAGCGCAAACAGAGAATTCACTCTTTCGTCTACAAAATGTCTGGTTGGCTGTGGTGAGCAGGACGATCGAGGGCGAGGGATGTAAGAGGACGGCATGTTGCACGAAGCGATAATAAAAGAATAAACCACATTGTACATTAGAATTAAACCAACGTAAAAACAAGCAAAACTAACCTAAGAAAACAACGCCGCTATAAACATTGATATGATGATGCCGATGCACGTAAATGCCGGAGGCGACTGTAGTGTGGGAAGCATTTTTTACTTTGTCCACTTGCATCCGTCTTTGTTGACATCCGCCATGTGTGCACAAACAGAGCGGGACTGGTCGGAAATGAACTCGTCTTCTGGCGTGTTGCAACCATAGACTGTAAAAAAAGATGGACGACGCCCCTTCGCTCTTTTCCATCAGAGAGAACTGAAGCCGCCAGTGTCTCGATATGACGCTGACATCTTGGAACTTTCGGGACCAGTCATGCGCAGTCGTGAGCAGGAAGTAAAGCCGCGAAATCAAGGCCGCGCCCTCATTCTCGCTGAATCAAACGCAAGTACACTTCCATTAAGTGTCCTCTGTCTGCTTCGTTCTTCTCCAATGATGTCTGCTGATTGCAGAACCTCGTTAAAATAAGGTAAATACAACTACTAACCACATAATCGACATTATTAAAAAAAAAGTTCGCTGGTGCTTCAGTGACTACCTCGCTCAGAGAACCTGTCAATCACAGCTGTCAACCATGATGTCAGAGCACCGTTATTTTATCATCACATAACTAACTAAAAACAAACTTATTTTAAAAACGAACACTTGAAATTACATCAACGTGATAGAAACTACAGTAAATGACAGAAACTATCTTTGGAAAAAGGATATGTGAAGTGTAATTTAATTGTTTAGTTGGTCTCGCGTCCCATTGAATAACATGGGGAGGCGGGGGTTATGAGCTATACTAGGTCCGGTCACAGGGGGGCGATCGAGACGTTTTGGCTTCACTTTTGAGGGCTTGTGCGGCACGCTTGGTTGCAACCATAAAAGGGCCTAAAACTTAATCGCAATTCATTATTTATTCGGCAAATAACGTTTCCATCAGCTTTTATCGCATTCGCCGTATATCGATCATGACAAAATCCGATGAGACCGAACGCATTTCATTCGAGTCGATATTCATGAAATTTAATCGAATTTTACTGTTTCCATAAGGTATTTTTCATTCGCTATCACTTAATTCGGATAAAAATGTGTCGATGGAAACATGGCTACTGACTGTTTACTTGTTTTCAGTAAGCCTGTGAGATAAGTCAGTTGTCAGATTTTTTTATCATTAAAAGAAAAGAAATTCTGTTGCCAAATCCCAAAAACATTTTAGAGCTTGTGACAGAGACTTGAGCTACCGATATGCAGACTTAAGCAGTTATATAAGAGAGATACAGACTAGTGCAGTTATTACGGCGAGAGAGAGAGATTTAGCATGTGTGAATTACCTGAGTCTGCGTCTCTCAACAACGTTCAACAGGAGCCTTTCTACAGCAAGTTTAACTGCATCAAGAACAGTGACGTTACTACCTCTACAACAACTGAGAAATGATATCTGGCTTTTCAGTTGCAAAACTATTTTACTAATAAAGTTGAGGTGCAGTGTTAAGTTTGAGTGTGCATTTCTCTTTTGTATGACAGAGAGAGCATACTTTCAATAGATAAACATAATTTAGTGAACAGTTTGCCATTTCATATTGTTTGTTATATCCAATATTGCTAGGTCATTGCCTTTGTGGGTTAGTTTGCTGTTGTAGGCAGCAAGGACCTTTAAAATAAGTCATTTGCAGAAGTGATATGAAACTGTACTGTGGTCAAAACCTGCCTGAAACTACTTTAGCTGTGCCTTTACCAGAATATAATGGTTAGCCAACCGTGCTGAGAATTCTGGGCCGAAAATGGTTTGTAATCCTGCCAGTACCAGTCTAAATTGGAAATAATGAACCATTCGGTCCAGCGGCGGAAAAGCGGCTTTAGAACGTTTGTCAACCAAACAGAATCAAACATTCAACAGCCCTGAAACATAAATGTAAAGAATTCAAAAGAACATTTGGTTTGGTTTTGAATCAAATATCATTTAAAGGTAAACAAAGCAACGATTTAAAGAATTCTGACTGACAAGGAATGAACCGCATCTCATTTATCTAGAACAATGTGCTCCTGGAAGACAGACATACCTGGGTTTAAACTCAGAGCGATCTGAATCTCCAGGGAAGATATCAAGGCAACTGACAAACCCTGTTATGTAAATAGATTTCGTCATTGCCTATACATGGCTGTGTTTGTGCGTTATGAGGATTCCTAACAACAGAGAACAAATAATAGAGACTGAATCAGTCCGCTTAAATAATGCACTAATATCATCTCATAACCCGCCACCATGAACCAAACGTCAACGCCAGACTCAACCATACAAACATGCTGTGCAGAAAGAAGGTGAGAATCACAAAGAGGAGGATGAGACTCTCCACCCCTTCATCACCCCATCCATCCATAAAGCATGAGAGCTCAGCAGGAGGCACGCACACACAGCACCAGCTACGCCTGGGAGAGATGCTCTTTATACTATAGTAGGGGGGGATTTGATTCACCGGGACAGCATGATGCTTTGTCAAACCGAGCTGATCATAAATTTGTACTGAAAGCATAACAGGATCATACAATCACATCATAAATGCTAATCGGCCATATTAAACTCAGGTTTCACACACCTCGAGTAATAAAAGACTTTGCAGTCATTCGTGGATAAATGGGTGGATTAGTGTTGTCACGATACCAAAATTATTGTTTCGATACCGATACCAAGTCAAGTATTGCGATTTCGATACTTTTTCGAATTTTTCGATAATTCTTTGTATTTGAAAGCGGATAACCGATATCCGATATAACCGCAGCCCTCTGAATCGTAATCGAATCGTGAGGTGCCTAGAGATTCCCACCCCAAATTCTCACTGACGGAGGTTCAGCGTGCACAGCATAAAGACTGGACTAACCAATAACGAAACTTGTCAACTATTTTCATTCTGGATGTTTAGCAATTAATCATTGCAGTCCAAATTCTCTGTATTTGAAAGAGTGCAAAGGTCAAAATACAAGCACTCCTATGTCACACTGGGAATTACTTTTGTAATTAAACAACAAAAAGGCATACACCGCGTTTAGCTGTATACGTACAAATTTTTGGTCGTATTGGGCGTTTCGTACAGACGGATCCGGCGTTTTGGGATTGAACCGGGTCCCATGTGGATAAATCTGAAAATGACTCCCTTGCGTTTTCGTGTGTACGGCCAATCCGTATATTTTGTGAAACGATGATGTCATCACCCCACGTTTCGACTAGTCAGACAGTCACTTAACAGCAACAACAACTGCCGAACTGCTTCTATAATAATATAATATAATATAGCGAAACTATTGAGCCTCTTGTATTCCTTTATTTATTATTTACTTGAATGTATTTTTATTTAATTTATTATTTTAGGCCTATACTTTCTTTAGTATGCTATGGTGCTGGTCTGTTGTCCGATTAAGACATTTCGTATTTTGTAGGGATGGAGATTTAAAGCAAAAAATAACATTCGACGATCGATGGGAATTGCAAATTATCACGGGAATTTTAACTATTACGGCTATTAAAAAAAATGAACCCCGGTAATGTTCCACTCCGACATTATATTTCTCTGTAGGTTATTATAGACCTACATGTTGTAGCCATTAAAGAAATGTATTTAGTTTAATATTTATGTTTAAATGTTGTTTTTTTTATCTATGTTGATTATGAAAAGTGAACCACATGCATGAGTTTAATAAGATGCGCAATATATCGAGAGACCTAATTTTGACCACATTAAGTTTTGTTTTGTATAAAGTTTTACGATATAACTTGCATTGCTGGTGAACCGGAGCTCGTCTCATAAATGAACCGAAACTCAGAAATATATAGAAAGCTTGAAATGTCTACGTTTAATAAATAACATCAAACAATTGAAGACGAAAAGAAACGGATAGTCGAGTCAGCATCATCAACTTCATCTTTTCAGTCAAGAATAACAAAGAAAAGACTGGTTTACTAATAAACAATTAAAATGTCTATATTTGACACATTCGTTACTTTTGCCAGTTCTTTGTGGTAAGCTTTCTGAGTCCGCTAGCTAATCGAATATCGTGACTCCCTATTTTGTACCAGGCAATTTATGGTTGTTCAATGAAGTTTTTGGTAAAAAAGAAAAGCAGCAAATGTGCCTAATATCATTGTATAGCCTAGTAGTTTCCAGAGTCCTGGAATATGAAGAAACTCTCCCAGGAGCCACGATGGGCCTGACGGCATGTAAGAGCTTGCAGTCGTGCCTGGGGGAGGGTAGACCTCTGGGCTCGGGTTGCACAGTTCAGGACGCGAGGGGAAGCACATCCTCAGGATTTCATATGCTACAGTCACAATATCATCTCCTTCACCTGAACACCCAGTGCCTCACTTCCTTTGGTCCTTTCTTTTCAGGGTCTAGCAAACGAACATGCTCCCCAAGAAACGGACACAATAGCCTGAACTGTAGATTAAATGTGCTTAATTAAATTATAATATATTCCCTTTCATGTAGTGTGTGATAAAGCTGGTTGTGAGAGTAATAGATCTACAAAGTATCAAAGTTCAAAGCGCACGATAAATAAAGTTATTGTCTAAGCAATAAAAGAAGCAATTCTGAACTGCCTGAGAAAAGGCGTCAGTAGCCTAATTCCATTCTTACTTCCTGTTCGAACCTACATAGGTTTGTAATTCATTTACATAATGCCCACCTATGGTCTTCATTGACTGACTGTTAAATATGTCTACTTTGACCCGCCTTAAAACACTGTAGTCTTAGAACACAAGAATTTGGTTCACTCGTTTTCTGCGCTGCGAAAGTAAATCCATTTTGCATGCGCTTCCAAATAGGGCTGTCGCGGTAACCGCAATATTGTAGTACCGCGCTTCTGACAAGTCAACCGCAGAGGATTGCACGTAACCGCAGCAACCGCGATATTCACGTTTTTTTTTATAAGGCTATACTTCTTGTTTTGAACTTAATGCATGTGTATTGAATGTTAAACACGTTCATAATGATAACAAGACTGTTTATCATGGTGGTAAACATGAACCTACAGGCTTCACACAGACAGTGAATGAGAGAGATCGGCAGAGCGCGTGCAATTGCGTCTGTCTTTGAAGTCGTGAAAAGCTTGTCGTGTCAAAGGGAAGCGAAATATTTGTCGCATCATCATTAACGTTCTCTTCACGGGTATTTTCCCATAAACGCGCGTCAGCAGCAGCGCTGGTTGGGCCACAGCACAAGGAAGACGCGGGGAAATAAAATTAGTGAGTCACGCATTGAATCAATGCTATATGGGTCTCTAATAAGTGAAGCACCAGCGTTGCCCATGCAACGCATTGCTGCTCAGCTGAGCCTTGAAAAGTTGAACCTCAAAATTAAAAATAATTAACATCGTGTTTCTTTACATCTCTTTTAATGAATCAGCTTTGTTTTAAACGTGTTCGTTGAATGAACGGTTCAATGACTGGGTCAAAGTCCATTGTCATAACAATATGCGCGCTGAGTGAAAGTCTTTCAATGCGCATACTGTAGACGCTGTTTAGTTTCAGTTACATTGGTTACTGAAAATGTCCTCGTTTTTGTCCACATCGTAAGCTTTATTTATATAGCAACAAATACATATAAATTAAATAAATAAATAAATGGCGGTAATACCGCATATCGCGCTATTGAGCCACTCAAAATTACCGCAAGGGAAATTCCATAACCGCGACAGCCCTACTTCCAAAGGATGAGGACTCGTGCCCAAATTGAAACGGTCCCAACCGACGCCATCGTTATTGTTCGTTTCACTGTGTATCAAGTGATGAGGAAGATCCCGAGGTAAGATTCAGATGTTAATAGGCGATTTGTTTCTGAAAGATGCTGTAAGTGGTCAAACAATCACAACAGACTGACCATCTGACCAATCAGAGCAGAGCAGACCAATCACAACAAACTGGGCCATCTGACCAATCAGAGCAGAGCAGAGCAATCACAACAGACTGACCATCTGACCAATCAGAGCAGAGTAGACCAATCACAACAGACTGACCATCTGCCCGATCCGAGCAGAGTAGACCAATCACAACAGTCTGACCACCTGACCAATCAGAGCAGAGTAGACCAATCACAACAGACTGACCATCTGCCCGATCCGAGCAGAGTAGACCAATGACAACAGACTGGGTCATCTGACCAATCAGAGCAAAGTAGACCAATCACAGACTGGGCCATCTGACCAATCAGAGCACAGTAGATCAATCACAACAGACTGGGCCATCTGACCAATCAGAGCAGAGTAGACCAATCACAACAGACTGACCATATGACCAATCAGAGCAGAGTAGACCCATCACAACAGACTGGGCCATCTGACCAATCAGAGCAGAGTAGACCAATCACAACAGACTGGGCCATCTGACCAATCAGAGCAGAGTCGACAATCACAACAGACTGGGCCATCTGACCAATCAGAGCAGAGTAGATCAATCACAACAGACTGAGCCATCTGACCAATCAGAGCAGAGTAGACCAATCACAACAGACTGACCATATGACCAATCAGAGCAGAGTAGACCCATCACAACAGACTGACCATCTGACCAATCAGAGTAGACCAATCACAACAGACTGACCATCTGACCAATCAGAGCAGAGTAGACCAATCACAACAGACTGACCATCTGACCAATCAGAGCAGAGTAGACCAATCACAACAGACTGACCATCTGACCAATCAGAGCAGAGTAGACCAATCACAACAGACTGACCATCTGACCAATCAGAGCAGAGTAGACCAATCACAACAGACTGACCATCTGACCAATCAGAGCAGAGTAGACCAATCACAACAGACTGGGCCATCTGACCAATCAGAGCAGAGTAGACTCTCAGAAAGGAGGGGTTTAGACACTGGATCCACTCAAATGGGTGTTTTTGACCTTGAATGGATTATAGTGGCACTTATAAAGCTCTCTATAAAACAAAGTCTGCTCCTGCATCCCAGCAGCATCGGTGAGGGGTCAGGACATCAGAGTTGATGTGGGACCCTGCTGATTCGGTGTTGTACTCCAGCATGGTGCTCAAGGAGCTGAGCAATGCACCGGTGTAGAGTTACATAAGCTCGGCTGCCAGGCATTTTAATCAGCCGACTGCTTTTCAGACGTCATACGATAACAGAGCTAAGTGAACATCCTGGAAACGTTTGTGGTCAGAGTGCCACCTTTCCTGAAGTGCTGATTCATCACCGAGACACAAACCCTGCAGGAGGACATGTGCGGAGAAGCACGGTCTGCATTCTTCTGTCCCAGATACAGCACAGAAAGGAAATGTATACACGGCAAAAAAGATTTGCACACACATCCCTGCATACACCAGCAGAGATATAGGCTTACAGAGAAGCTCGTATAGATGCTTCTGTGCTGTGCTGTGTGCTGAATTATTGATCAGCTGCTGTTGCCACCCTTTTCCTCTCTTTTCTGGCCCCTGAACTACCCATATCATCACAAACACACATACAAAACAGATATGTTACTGTGATACTAATGTAACATCATTTCATGTATTGGTTTAGGACATGGTGGAGCTCACTGTAATACAGATCTCTTCACAGACAATAATGTAATCAGTTGTAATGGCTGTCAAATGAGGCTTTTTTTTCAGTTCAGTTGACTGTGAGAAGCATTTGCCTTGATACTAATTTGCAGTCTCCACAGTATATAATCATGTCACTGCAAAGCTTTTTAATCTGCTAGAAGAAATTGAATTATGCAATGTCAAAATTCTAGCCAACATAAAAATATCTTAAAAAACAGTGATTAGCATTTTTCCACTACCGGTCACAAGTTTGGAATAATTACGTTTATTTTTACAATAGAAAATTTCGCTATGTCACTTTTTCAACGACGTGCGGTACTACTCGCAGTAATTGACAGGAATATCCGATTGGTCCGAAACTAATGAGAGGATATCGGAATAGTGCTTTTTTTCCCCTGCAAACACGTTCATGGGTCATATCTGATCTGTGCCACATGACAGAATAAAAAAAAAAAATAAAAAAAAAATCGGATTTGGGTCACGTGAACCATGCAATGTAAATGCGACTTAATTTAGTTAACATGCACCAAGAATGAACAATACTTCTAAAGCATTCATTAATCTTAGTTCATTTTAATTCCAACATTTACAAATACATTTTTATGTTAAGTGCACTAACGTGAATGAACGACTGTATTTTTATCAACTAACATTAACAAAGATTTAATGTGCGTTTTAAAAAATCTATTGTTGTTCTATCCAGCATTTTTTCATGCAATTCATTTACATATAAAAGTGACATGGATGGAAACTCCCCCAAAGATTAGTCAGCATATCTTATCCATTTGCGGCTCACAGTCACACCTACTTGAAAATAGTTGGGGGGAAAAAGCAGCAGCAAAACAATGAGGTACAAATAGCTTTCAAAAGCCATGACAATTATAGGGAACAAAATCACAATGGGTTTGACATTTTGAGAGAGGCGGCACTTCACCGAGACAAATATACAAGGGAAAACCGCTGAAGAATTTCTTTGTTGAAAGCACTAAATATATTTTAACATGATCTGATCATTGCTAATCTCAATTCATCAGCCATTGGAGGTAAAGAAAAACATTAATTTAGCGATTTTCACTCCAGTTTAATATATACGCCTAGGCTGCGTAGTAAAACTAACCGTTCTGTAAGATCAAAACTGAAGCTATGACTCAACATGTCAGATACTCCAGAGGGGAAAATCCTCAATCCAACACAAAGGAAACGTCCTCAGAAAGCCTGCTCGGGAAATGCTGGCTTCAAAGCAAGGAAAATAACAGTAAATCCCGCTCACAAAGCCTGAGTGCAGTACAAACACAGTCATGCACCTGCATATGAAGATTCTGGATAGATGTAGATGAGATACAAAGAGCAAACAGACGGACTGAACGAAAAATATTATAAAACAAAGCAGATGAAAATGCATTAAAAGAATATTCTCCAGGGAAATAAAGGAGAGAAACACAGGGTACAGCAGTGCTGGTGATGATTATAATCTTACCAGAACTGCCTAATGTTTTGTAGAACCGGTACTCCAAATGAAGCTGTGGGGCCCTCGATTTCACAGGTTCCTTTAGGAGAAGAAATATTAAAATTAAAAACCTTGTATTTGTTTATATTGAGGCTCATTCAAAATCAGGGTTGGGATACAGAAATTGATTGCAATTCTGGAATCGGATACTTATTTTGATTCGGCTTATCGATTCCAGAGTATTTTATTGTGATTTTAAACAGTTCAAGAGCAAGACGGCGTGAAAGAACTCAATTCGGCACTTGTGCGCTGTTTGCTGAGCTGGACACACATCCGAAGCTCGAGCACAGAAAGCCGCCTCTCATATAGCGCGCAAATACTGAGTTGAACTCTTTAATGTCTTCTTGCATTTGAAACGGACAAATAGACAAAAAATCGTCAAAATAAAATAATCCGTGTAAACACAGTTGTTTGTCTAAAGGGCAATTTATACTTCTGCGTAGGGGTGCGCCCCAGTAGGTACGCGTACCATACCGCATACCCTTCGCCGTAGCCTGACGCACACCTCCTCAAAAATGTAACATGTCGCGGAGACGCGGACCACGAGATCTGTGATTGGTCGGCTTGGTAGCATCGCATTTCCTCCTACGCATTTCCGCACGTACCATCTCCTCCGAAGTCTTCTCTCGTTTCTGCCTTTTAGTTTTAGTAATTTCACTAAATTAGCTGTTTTTCCACCTCAATAAGCTCCAACTCCAACATGATCCGCTCTCTTTCAGTCGCCATTGCTTGTAGTAACCTAGCCGCGAGGAATCTAAACACAGTTGAACATTAAAACCCTCCGCCACCAACTAGCGTTTCGGAGCAGTACTGCAGAGCAGTATTTCAGTAATCTCACACACACGCGATATTCGGCGACGTTTAACGCCTCGTGACTAAACAAAGGGCACCAATAACGTGAAAAAGCGTCATTTAAAAAAAAACGCTTTGGATTCGTTTTTTTGGTTTGACGTGCCGCATCCAAAAGTATGCGACCAATTAGATTGCCGCTTTTGCTCACGTGTTTGGAGCTTCTGAAGTTACAGTAAGGCTGTGTGTCCACCAAAGCGTTTTTAGCTAGCTGAAAACGCTAGACGCTCTGCTGAAGACGCCGTGCTTTGGGAGCTTCAGAGCGGTTTTTCCGTTGAGACGTTTCGCTGCTATGATACAGAATATCCGCAGCAGTTTGAATGTTGTGACAGTTGGTCGGTGTGGTATTAGTCCCGCCCCTCCTCCACTGTGATTGGACGGCTGGGTAAAAAGTGACAGTGACGAGCGCTGCGTTTTATCAAACGTTGAACATTTTTCAACTCCCAGCGGCCAGTAAAAAACGCTGGGCGGTCGCCGCTTCAGCATGAAAAAAAAACGCTCAGCGCCTCGGTACGCTCATGGCGTTTAAAAAACACGGCTCTCTCATTGAAAACAATTGAAAACATACGCCAGGCGCGTGGAAAAACGCTTTGGTGGACACACGGCCTTAAACACAACTTGAGGGCGCTCGAACACGAAACGGTCTTGGCGAGCACACACACGTAACGGCGAAGAAGATCTACTACGCCAAGTAGCGTCTACACTGCCGGAAGAAATAAGACGAGGAAGATGCAAGGCAAGATGAATGTAGAGCTGCTGGTCTCGGTGTGAGAAAAAAGAACCATTGGCGCTTCTCGGCTCGACACGGCACGGCTCAGTTCGCTTTAGCGCGGTAGCTTTTCCACTGCAGTTAGTACCGCTTTAAAGTGGGCGGGATTATAGACTGTTCGATAACAGCGGCGGCTGTTACTAGCTATTTAAATCTAGCGGGTTTGGTTTCCTTTGTCTGTCTATTGGTCGCAAATACAATGATGCTTGTAGTGATGATTCCGCTGACCAATCAGTGATCTGCAGTGTTTCACGCCGGTACGGTACGCTTGGAACCGCAAAAGACCAGGTACCATTTAAAGCGAGCCGAGCCGTACCGTACCATACCATGCAGTAGAAATGCTCTTCTGAGTGACAAGCAAGTGTCAGAAGCGTCAAGTTGCGCAGCGCCACCTTGTGTCCCAGGGTATTTCTGTTTTACATTAAGCGCCATCTAACGTCAGGGAATGAATTTGCATTCACTCGACTCGTCGTCAGCTAAAATCGCTTGAGTGTGAACACAAAAAACACGTCGAAAAACGCTGGGGAATAGCGTGCGCCGATATTCGTCCTGATGTGTACGGCCCTTTAAAGTGACAGCAGCCTAATATTCCCACTGCCTTGACATCTGTGTCATTGTTAAAAAAAAAAGAGAGAAAATCACTTACTGATCTTGACTGATTAACTTTTGTAACTTTAATAAGGAAGGATTAATCTATATTTTAGATATTTAAAATTAATTGTAATACATTATTGTGAAAAAAAAAAATTATAAGATTATATTGTAGTACAATATATGTTATAATAAAAATATTGAGAGTGCTTAAGTGCCGAGTGGTTTAAACAATGGAAAGACTTATAATATAATAATGCAAATTATATACTTTAGTGATGATGCGACACTGCCTCGATTGTGCATATGACAATTGTGTATCAATGTGCAGCTCACTTACAGTGCAGATGTGAAGGAAAGGGATGGGAGGGAAAGATGATTCACTCACTCTGTTTGGGAAATTACGTCTCTCAGAAAGTTCAAATTACTCTGCAGATTATTTAATAAAGAAATATGAACAGAGATGGAAAGAGATTGAGACGGTGCCGCTGCATGTCATGCCATACCTCTCACGGACGGCCTGTGTCTCTGTCGCAAGCATGAGATCGGCCTTTATAGAGACCACCGATCAAACTTCCTAAAGCAATTATCGGCTGACAGTGATCGGTAAATCAGAATACAGTAAATGGTATAGTACATGGTGTTTAGCTGCAACCAAATTGAATATTGTAATCAATAGATTAGGAATCGATAAGCAGAATCAGAATGACTAAAATTCAAACAATACCAGCCCTATTCACAATATACAACAAACACTTGAACCAGCAAAACACTTTTATTCCCGTACATCTGAGGAACATATCCACGTTGTCACTTCATATATTCTTTTAGTTTCAGGTTCCTAAAATGTCTATCTAAAATACATTATGCTTTCTTGCTTATAACGTGACTTCCACGACTTTATAACAATCCATGTCTGCATCACCTGATATAACCGATTGACATTAAATAATAATTATAAATGTACTTACCAACTTTATTGCAACGTACTCATTGGTATAGAGATTCTTTCCTACAAAAACAAAAACCAAGGGTGAGCAAGTGAAACTGAACATGGATGCAACAGTATGGACTTTTCGGCCAATAATACTATTTTAATGATTGGAATTCTGCCTTTATTAGATGTAAAATCTTGATTTTGACAGGAAAGTGAAGGTATAGAGAGAGGGGTAGGGCTGGTATGGGACATGACCTAGGTCGGATTTGAACTCGGGTCCCATTAGGACAACAGCGACAGCTAGATGTACAATTATGAGATAATTGGTTATTGGTCGAACAACAAAAGTAGTAGCCAAGTTCTGTTTTTTGTCACCAATTTTGTCATCAGTTCTATAAGAGAATTTAAAGCGGGTTCACAAATTCTTTTAGAAAACCAAGGCACTTCTTCCAGTCCAAAAAAGCTAAAAAGACTATTTACATCACAGCTATTACAATAGAAATATAAAAAATTGGCTAAAACTCTGCACAGTGATCCATTTCGGCCTTCAGCCGTCTTCAGAGTGTGTGTCGACGTTAATAAAGGCTTTGTAATTTTTTGGACTGAAAGCAAAAGTATATGTTTGAAACCCAACCAAAGAGCACCTTCTGGGATTACTTCACAAGGTCCTTCTAGCAAGTAGCGTTCCAAGGGCTTTCTTTGAAGGGTTTACAAATTGTCAGCAATTATTTGCATTACATAATAGCCAATGGCCCTCTAAAACTGACTGGTCAATCAGTAGGCAGTGTATATATATATATATATATATATATATATATATATATATAAGGGCTGTCAGTTAAACACGTTTTTTGTCGTGCGATGAACGTTTTTTTTTGGCCTAGCAAACTTTTTGTAGTTTTTTCACATGCTTTTGCAACAGGCGTCCTGTGCATGCGCGACGCATCGCTATAAAACCCATTCGTCCGAGGACGTTTTCAATAAAAAAACATGTGCACAAAGCAAGCCAATCCACTTTTCCATGTTGATGAGACCATTAAAATGAGAGGAAAAAAAGAATGGGAAAAAAAGAAATCAAGAGACATTTAGAAAAGATAAAAATGTGCAATTAATTGCGATTAATCGCGAGTTAACTACGACATTATAATGCGATTAAATATTCTAATCGTTTGACAGAACTAATATATATATTATGGGCCAGATTTATTAACAACATTTTAGACACACACTGAAAAATTAGCACTGAAAAATCATGGAGAGGGTTATTTTTGCGGACGACCTTATTGCATATGCATTTGTAGGAGTTTTCCTTTCAGACGCAATCTATTGGAGGAGAGTATTTAGATGAATCATTCGATGTGATTTACTAAGGTTTGTACTACAAATGATGCGCCGTTAGCATGCTACGACTAGAGAGTTAGCAAACAGCAGCCAATCGTGTGCCTCATTCACAATTATGTTCACGTATACATAAATACAATCGGAAATATATATAAATAAATAAATAAAAGGTCCTGGCTCTTCAAAGCTTTATAATGGGAGTCAATGGGTATATTTTTTTGCGCCAGAGCCATTTCGAGCACTTTTATCATGGATAGATGCACTTTGATGGACTTCCAAAAAAAATTATACTCATTGACCATTATAAAGCTTGGAGGATCCAGGACCTTTTTTTTTTTCAATATCTCTGATTGTATTCGTCTGAAAGAAAAATGTCATAGATACCTAGGATGGCTTCAGGAGGAGTAAATCATGGGCTAATGTTAGGGATGCACCGATATCAACATTTTGGCCGATACCGATAACTCTTTATATTTGAAGGCCGATAACCGATATATCGGCCGATAAATCTAAATCCAATTTTTATATAATTTTTGAAAGCCTGATTGCAAAAACAAAAGTCTCACAATTAAAATCCGTCCCCTAACACAATTGTAATGTTCTCATTATAATTTCATGTAGCCGATATGACAGCACATTTTGCACTTAACTATATTTTCCTTTTGATTCCAATCATATTTCAAGCAATTAAGATCAATCATGTTGAACAGTGCACATCTTAAGTGTCTCAGGTGTCAAGTTTTGAAGGAAATAATTCAATATTTATCAGCTTTAATATATCAGCCAAATTTTATTATCGGGCCGATAACGATGACATAAAAATGAGCAAATATCGACCGATACCGATATGGTGGCCGATATATCGTACACCCCTAGCTAATGTTCATTTTTGGGTGAACTATCCCTCACTAATTGCTTTCCTTACCGAGCTTCAGCTCTCCAAAGTTGCCACAGCCGATCTTCTTGCCAACTCTGAAGTTCGGCCCCACCATGAGGACCCCCGAGGACGCGGAGCTGGAGGGCCGCGAGTGCCCGCTGCGCCCCTGGGCCACTTTACTGCTCCTCACCGGCCTCTCACCCTCCTTCTCTCTGGGGTGATCCATGACTGCGGCGCCGGAGGCACAGAGATCCAGACGAACCCGGCCGGAGCCCAAAGCAGACAGCTCAGGCCAAAAGAAAACTCATGGGACGACGGCTGTTGGCACCACTGCCGCTGAACCGTTCACTGCTGCCAGCACACTGAGGGGGGGAAACATTCAATCGTTTGAGCACCATTACACCTCTGAAACAACTCAAAGGTGTAATTATTGACTAAATCATGTTCAACATCATGAAATGACCACTGTATTCAAGTGCACAAAAGCTGAAATATTTAACGGTGAAAGTCAAAATTCAACAGATATACTTACTAGTTAAATGTTTCCTGCACTGCTAAAGCTAAATAAATTATATTTTACCAGGGGGTATTCTGGTATAACACATTTGAGTTTCTTTCACCAAGGGGTGGAATAATTGGTCAGCTGTAGATACAAATCAGCCAATTTTCATTCTAATAATCATGCATTCAGCCAACAGCACATTTGGCAGTGAGAGCAAATGTATAATGCTAAATATGTGGCAAAATTTAAACTTTACTTATAATAGAAAAGTGCCCGTTTAGTTGCATTTATCACCCTTAAAAGCGGACACATATTGTGTATATAATAACTGTAATATTTGTTACATGCTATCCGAACATCACAAAAAGCTTTGCTACATTTAATATGAAGCAAAGTCTTAACTTTAAATTTCTGTCGATTTTATAATGAAATATGTTACATAAAGTAATGCATAATGTACATAACTTGTTGTTAAATAAAACATACTAGCTTTTGGTTAGTATAATATAATATATTATTAATAATTACAACAATATACTAGGGCTGTCAAACGATTAATCGCAATGAATCGCATCCAAAATAAAAGTCTGTGTTTACATAATATATGTGGGTGCACTGTATATAATTATTTTATATTTATTTATATATATATATACATACACACACACATGCTTGTATATATTTAAGAAATATTTTCATGTATATAGAAATATGAAGAGTTCAGATGCAAAAGCCTCTAAATAAATACCATTTGAAATTTTCTTCTTTAATGATGATTTTTGTCAAACTTGTATATTTAAGTTCAGTAATTTCACTTAAATAACAATTAATAGGTAATTATCATTGCCATTTAAGTGAAATCACAGAACTTAAATAAACAAGCTTGATACAAATGATCATTCTAGAAGAAAATTTCAAATGGCACTTAGAGGCTATATATATATATATACACAAAATAATTATACACAGTGCACCCACATATATTACGTAAACACAAACTTTTATTTTGGATGCGATTAATCGAGATTAATCATTTGACAGCCCTGCAATATATTAATACTAATATTTAATAATATACTTTATTTGAACCAATTCTTATTGCCTTGTTGTTGTTGTTATATATTAAGTATTGTATATTTTAAGTCATTTTAATGGCTATTGTTCATATACCCTAGGTCTATTTTTATTACCACGAAAAGAAAAAAAATCCGATCGACTCAATTGTCAAAATAATCGACCGATAACTCGATTACAAAAATAATCATTCGAGACAACCCAAATTCCTTATCCGATTTGCATTTCGTGTGAACTACGACAAGTAAACTTGTCAGAAGTGTGACAAACAAAACCAAAAGGATGCTACTGTAGGAATATCTAAAAATCTGTTAAGATCAAATATATAGAGTCGGCTTGTTGCTCAAGATGATTTTCGAAACCCTAAACAGCATTCAGAGTTTATTTATTCAATTACCAAATTTGATTTGGTGGTTTTGGTCTAACCCTATGAGGGACTTTCCAGCAAATGCAGTGCTTTTTGTTATGCAAGCATGCAAAGCACATGATGATGTTGCTTTTATAAATGTGGGCATGCAGGTCTGTTCACGGATGACAGATATGGGTCACTTACAAACATCTGAGAAACAACAAACGTCTGACACATACAAGCATTCACACAATCAAAAGCAGACCTGGCTACATAAAACCCAGCAAAACAAGACTAGACCTACAAGAAGCCTCAAAGTAAACAAGTACAATTCAAATATTTGTATGAATAGCAAAGGTAAAGGCCTAAATCCTTTAGTAACCGACCTATATCACATTCACATACAGATCTATTGTTACTCATGTCTGCATCATAGCCATGAGATAAACAATGGACAATAGTGGTTGAGTTTAAACAAAAGATAAGCCCGTGAGTGTGCATACGTTGACGTATTCCTAATGCCCAAGCACAGCATCATTATTGGTGATTATCGGTGATGCAGCACTAATGCAATATGCTGTATCCATTAGAAGACTCATCTCAAATCATTAACCTTTTGAAAAGAGATTAGCTCAGGAGGAAGCCGGGCATCAGGGAGGGATTCCTATTGTGACACAAGCAGTGAGGAAACGCTTCCCTGAACCCCCGAGTACGACTGTGTGCTTTATGGGTAAAATCTTCAATATTGAAATTCAAAACCAATGGTTGAGACAGAAGACAGACAATACAGAAACCTGTTCACACATAGACTGATTTAAGGCCCGTTCACACTAAGAACATTACTATAATGAGAAAAAAGCATATATAAAAAAACAATACGTTTATTAGCGGTTTGATGCCTCAAATGCTTTAAAGGTGCCATGTGTAAGAATTGAGGTTAAAATATCCAAAAAATGAGCAACACGCATCAAATGAATGAGAAGAAATAAGGTTGATGATGTCATTAAAAAAAATGACAAGCTATAGTGTTGTCGAGATATTAACCTGAATTAGCATGCTAAATTACTAGCCCCGGCCCGGCAGGTGTCGTAATACCAGTTTCGACCATGAGAGGCGCTATGCGGGCGGGCAACATAACCACCAGCCAAACTGCAATACACGAGTAACACACACGGCTTGTGGGCGTACTTGAACCTGATGTCAATTGTGTGGAAAGTACAGCCCACTACTACATTTCAGTTCAGGGAAGAGTTCAAAAACATGATTGGTCGATATTATGTATGAGGAATGCATTTTGGTAAGTTGTAGCATACTGTACCTTTCAACTGTGTTCGTGCTCTTTTACCATTAGCTAGTAGAGATGATCGGTTCACGTGCGCTAGAGATCTGTCGTGTAACATTTACAAGCGCCAAAATGGTATTTATTGTTTGAATTGCGTAAGAAAATTGACAGAATCTGAGAGCTGAGATTTTTTTATATTTATCATAACTAACCTGCTCCATCTAGTCTGTCGGTGTCCGTGTCCTTTTCTGTGCGCGACAAAATTGATGTGTGGCGTGAGAGCGTGTGAAAAGTGTCAATTGCGTGTCTCGCGGTGAATTCGTGAGAGTTGGTAGATCTGAATGGCGCTAGCTTGGTCGACATCTGTCAAATTAATTCAAACTAACAATAAAAATGTAATATGAACAAAACGAAAACCGTAAAACTTCAAATAACAGCCCGGGCTTTTATTTTCCCATATCGTCGAAATGCACCGGCTTGTATTTGAGACCGGTGTCTATGAGACGGCCTTTATAATTTAGTGTTCAGATGTTGAGAGTCTCTAATCTCTAAAAATCTCCAAATGCTCCACGTGAAACTGGGGTCTTCCAAACTTTAACTATCGTGTCAATTGATTTGATTAATATGCGCGAGGGAGAGAGAGCAAAACAGCGTTCGCTCGTTTTGTTTGAAGATGTGAGAATGCGCACGCTGCACTCACTTTTTGGAGGTATACTGCCCCCATCTGGTATGGAGTATGATTTTATTTTATTTTTTTCACACAAGGCACCTTTAAAAGTTGTATCAGCGATTTCAGGCCCAAACATAAATGATCACATTCATCTAATCTTTGTTTTTTACAGGAATGATATATTTGATAATAATCTATAAACCGTTTCTAATCACCTCTATATGTTACACATGTTGCTTGCCAATAAATAAACAATTGTCAATTCACAACACTCAAATACATTGCTGTTAAGAATAGCCTAATTGGCCTATTATTTATTTTGGTGATCGGTAATATAGTTATCATTATAGTTTTGAGTGAACATTGAACAAGCCTGGATTCTGATTCTGTCAGTGATTTTATTATTCATAAGACAGAAGAAAAATAGTTCTGAAAGTGATTCTAATGATATTGTTCTTCTGTGCCATTATTATTATAGCCGTGGTGCGAAATTCCCTATTCTCATAAACATTTAAGTTGTTTGCCTAATCATTAGAAATCTGCATCCAATTAATGACTGTAGTCAAGCTACAAGTGCCATCTATTAAAAACTAAATATACATATTTAGGGAAAAGTCTCATAATCTGATAATACTGACTGAAGAACCGGAATTGTATTAACAAAATAAGATTAACAATCCTAAACAAGGCCTCAAATAAATGTCCAATGAATGCAATGAGCGGTAACATGGCCACTGACATTCAAGCTCACTCAAAAAGCATAATTTAATCCATTTTAGCATTATGTTCATCAAAACATGAATGACTTGAGTGAAAAACAAAGATGTGTTATGTTAGGAATTGGCAGCCACAAAAGTATTAAATAAGAAGCAGTAATGAAAGTGAATACGAACTAAGGATGTAATTCTGGCATTAAGCTCTACAGAAAAACGAATAATAAAGGAATTGTATCATTTTTGGGGGGGTGAACTGAACTAGCCCTTTAAGTTCGCATCTTTCCCCAGAGTCTCAGACCTCTGATGTGTGTGTGTGTGTAATGGATTCTCCATAATGGTCCCTCAGTAAAGACAAAAGCCTACAAAAATATAGTAATAATAATAAACGAAAACTTTTAATTAAACACCTGTCTCCGTAACTTATATGTAACGTTAATCTAATAAAATAAACGTAAGCCAAAATAGAAAGTAAATAAATCAATAAAGCCGTCTTACGACATTGAATGAGCTCTTCCTCCTGCTGCGGGCCAGAAACCTTAGTGTTCACTGTTGAGTCCTTCAACAGGAATGAGGAACACGATATTACACAAATCACCTGCCAGCCTGTCTCCAGCACCAATATATTTTACTGATTCCTTGATAATCAATCGAGCTGGTCAGATATCGATCCATAACATCCAAAGGGCGACCAGAGAGATGGAGTTATTCATTTCTGTCGCTAATATGAGCCACAGGGCGAGTCGTGATGCGCAGTTATTGCTCAAACACTGAATCCAGATCACAACCTCAATCGATCAATCAATATTCCCGTTAATTAGAAACGGGATTAGCAAACCAATATGAACTAATGGAGCTAACAACAGCCTGACAAACACCTTTAGCTCGTTAGCTATAGCAGCCTTATTATTTATTTCACTCACTTCCACGATGAACTTCGCCAGAGGCTTCAGGGGGGAGATGAATAGTGAGATACCAGCGTATGTAGATTATATGACGCCTTTTCTGAATAAATTCAGTGTTGATATCCCGCTACCCGCTTTTCCTCCTTTCTTTAGTGTTCCTCAAGTAACGTGAACCTTTCGCTGCTGTCGCCAATGACTTCCGCTCTCGGACTCTAAGGAGATTTCAAAACAAAAGCCCCATCACCAGGGTAATTTCTGTTTTCATTTTGAATTTACGACTGATTTGCCAGTGTTGTCGTTTCTACAAAGAAAAGGGTATAAAAAAAGAAATATGCTCTGTTAGAGCTCGGGTACTTAAGCTTAATTAAACATAGCTTGATTATTTACACTGTGTCAATGAACAGGATGTTAGCAGCCATGCTGTGGATGCCAACATGAAATCATCGAACATCTTATACTATTTTTAAAAAATATATAATTTCTCCACGATTTTTGTAATTTTGTGAGGATGAGATTTGTTTTTAATTGAGCAGGATAAGATAAAATAATAAAAAGCGATAGAAACTAACGTGACAAAACATTACACAAATGATAAAAATCTGTTTCTAACTTCTTCTTCTTCTGGCTTTCCGGCAGACTAACGTTAGATGCCTTACGGCATATTCTGTTTCTAAATAACCATTGTTTGCCTTGCCAAAAACCAATTCTAATTTCGACCTGTATTTTGCTAATTAAAGGGATAATACAAAAGACACAAGGATGAAACTACTTGATACCATAGACTGTAAAAAAATATGGACGTAGTATCCATCCATGACGTCATCCGTAGGTTTCTGAAGAGCGTTTTTGAACATAGACAGTAAAAGAAATGGACACAGCGACCCCGTTGATTTCAACGGAGAGAGTTGAAGCTCAACATGGGCACTCACTTCCTGATAGCCAAGCGTTCTGCGCAGGCTCAAACTGAGCTTGACGACGTAGATGTCACGTGAGAAAACTGACTGACAGTAAATCTTATAGTAGCTTTGCCAAGCCAAATTTTAATCGTGCACAGAGACCGCGAAGCGCGACCTGGAGCAACGTTTGGTAAGTATTCTGATTAATTATTTTGTCATTTTGCTTCTATCTATGCCATGGGCTGACTTTAGACAGTAAAAGTTTGCCTGCAAGGCTGTGCGAGCTTCTCCTCCTGTCTATACGGTAACGTCTCTACTGTGCGACGGACAGTCGAGTGGTTATGACGCAATTTTTAGCCTATTTTTACAAGAACGGCTTCTACGTGGCCATAACGTAACATACAAAGTAATGGAGCCTTTTATACATTGTCGTGTTTCTTTAGAAATAAATAATGGATAAATGGAGTCTTTGGACGCCTCAGATGTAAAGTTATTCGCTGTCAAAGTGACGCCAAAATGAATGGGAGTCAATGGGATGCTAACAGCAGGTGATAGCCCGCTACAATGGCGGCCTCCGGAGGCACCTTCAACTTCCGGCTGATGGATTACCCCCTTGGTAGTGAATTGATAAGCTGACGTTAGCTTTAGATCGACAGATTCCAGACTTCCTGCTAACGGTTAGTAATTAAAGGATAATGTTAGACTGATTCTCACCTTTGATCAATCGGTACTTTGGTGGCTTCGTGACTTGGTGTGGTCGTCTTGGTCCGGGCCATAAACGTGGTGAGACTTTGTGTGGTATGCAGTGACCAGACGACGATGCTTTTGACCTAGCATATGGCTTACAATTGCCGCCTCCCCCATGTTGGAGATGTCAAATGATTTGACACAAAGTTTGCAAATAGCTTTCTTATACAGATGTATAACTCCGAAGCTGTTCAGTTCAGCTAAAAAACTGCATAGTTCCCCTTTAAATATGGTTGGAAAAATCTGTAGTGAGGTCTGGAAATTTGAGTCTGGAAAAGTATGGAATTTTGAAATGGAAATTGTGTAGGAACCCTGAGTGTAAAATAGTCCCAATTTAGGCGTACCATAGTGGTTCAGAATAAGATAAAAACACGGATTCATGGATTCATGATGAACATGATGAAATTTTGAATAGAATAAAGTAAAACTTTTCAAATTATGACGCGACCCCCCGAGCTCGCTGAGGCCCTCTTGTGGGCCACGATTCCCCTGTTGGAAACCGATGGCCTCTACAAAATATTTTAGTTATGAATAACTGAACATACCAAAATAACAAAACAAAAAAATAAAAAAAAAACACCATATTCTAGCTTCATGCTTTTTTTTTAATCAACACTTGAATGTGGGTGTGCAAATTGTAAATTAAAACCTGAGGAAATTGTGTCTTTGTCAAAGATGTCTGGATCTTATTCAAAATGATGTTAAAATCACGGAGTAGATCGAGTCCATCAACTCCCCAAAGCTTCAGTCCTACAGCTCGTCCTGGGTCGACTAACATTACACGATTTTGATTTAAATGCTGTTGAATGTTAGATGATCTGCGCCTGTTTGAATCTGTATAGTTGTATAGCGCCCCCTACCGTATAACAGTGAATGCCCCAAAATTCAAAATGGCAGGGAAAGAGTTCAAAGTCCTCATTCGGTAATCGTGTCATACTGTAAAATGAAGAGGATCCATATAAATAAACAGCCAAAGCTAATGTTTTTAGAATATTTTTTTTTAAAAAGCCACAGAGTATTTCTAGAGACAGCGAGAAGATCTTTGTACAGAAATAAGCAACAACATAATTCTGCATATGCAATACAGTAAAACCTGCCGCTCAAATAATATTCCAGAGGCAAAAGAACAAATAAGACCAGCTGCCTATGCTAACCTATGACACTACATTACACAAATAGAGCTTTATATTCAAAACACAGGATATGTAAAAGTTCTTGAAATTGTTGAAAAAGTGCAATAAAGGTTTGACTGTCTACAACTTGATCGGTTATCCCAAATAGGTTGTGTTGTTTTTACCACGCTTTTTAACATGCTCCTATAGTTACCCAGAATTTCTTACAGGAGACATTAGATTCATAAAACAAAATTATGATTGCTGTTACATATTTTCTTTGGGTAAAAGTACAGAACAAAACCATATCCAGCAGGGTAGGAACAGTAGGGTTTTTTTTTTTTTTTTTGCCTCGCAGGTTGAGATTTTATACAAGTTCTTCATATGAAACGAATATAATGGAAAATAAAAGATGAGCACTGGGAGTTCTGCATAAAAGTCTTGTTGCATCAAATGCCAAGAATGTGGCCTGTAAAATCTCACAGTGAATGTCATTCATTCATTGAGTTTGTCTAAGCTCTGATAGAAGAATTCAGACCAATGCAGCAAGAGGAAATCAACCATATAAAGCACTTTCAAATGTACCAAATTCATTCATTTATCATCATGTGAGAACCTGAAGTTTTGGAGTTTCAGCACCGAGTCCAGCATGTGTGCTGGAGGTCTACGTTGTCAGCATTACAGAATAAATATCACAGTGTTGTGTGATAAACATTTCCCAGTTGAACTGATTTCTGCCATTCCACACAAATTTTAATAAGGCATATCTGAAGGGAACTCCCATTTAAAACAGGCAAAATGTTGAAGGGGAATTGCAGACTGCAAAAATTAAAATTGCAAAGAGAGGTCAGAAACATTACTGTGGTGACAACATGAGTCCGTATTAAACATATATACAAACTGATAAGTGTATATGCATATAAAACAATACAAAACATGTTTAAGAAAATAATAAGACATGGCACGTTATATGACATACAAAAGAGAGAGAGACATCAATCAAAATGCTTGATACAAAATGCCTTGCAGAAATAAAAAGGACGTTGTCCAACGTTCACCTCACTGGAACGGGGGGCAATATATATATCGATACAAAAAAAGACACAAATGAAACACTGTAAAGTGTGCCTTACAAGCACCAACACGTACACCAGCATATTGTAGCTTTCCTTTTTTTCGTAGGATATTAAAATGGTGTCTTTTGAAACGGTCTCCACTAAAATAAAAGGAAACATTTACGTAGGATGCCGAGAGAAAAATCGCAATCATCTCAATGAAGTAACCGCATGTCCGCTGTCCTCGTTTGATGGGTTTCTCCTTCCTGAGAGCAAGCAAGGTATCCCAAACGTTATTGTTTTTTCCTATCTCACTCTCCGTCTCTTTCCGTTTAGCGAATGATTGAGAACTCCTCCGTGCCGAGCGTCCTCCCCGTGGCGGGGAAGGTCTAGTGTTATTGTGAGGATTGTGCTCAGGCTGTCGTGATGGCGTTTAGGTCCTTCATTAAGCCCTCCAGATGGGCCATTTCCTCAGTCAACTCATCCGTCTCGTAATTCTGAAGGAGATGAAGAAGGTTACTGCGGGGGGGGTGGGGTTGGGGTGAGCTGGGGTCAAAGGGAATTATAGGGGTTTTATAGGGGAAGGTCAATGGTACTGCAGAAGAAAAGCAGGAAATCAAATAGCACAGTTACATGCGTGGGGATGGATGAAGGGGTGTATGGTAGTATGGTGCATTATATCGGTCAGCATTCATTTATACAAGCAAAGTTTCCAAAATTAATTGTAATAAATACAGCCGTTAAAAGGGGAGAGCAGGTAAAGGTTTGAGAGAAAAGAAAAAAACATGTTAAAATGGTATCATTGTATTGTACATTTACAATATTTAACAGTTTATTTGATATGTAACAGTGCATGGAACATTATAGTATGTATGCACTTGAAACTCCCAGGCCATAGGATTTGATGCATAATGATGAAATGCATACTTTGAACGCAATGTCAAATGTAGCAAGTAATGCCTGGTTCAGATTACACGATTTTTTTGTCTATACGATAGTCACTGTGCCAGATTGCGCGATTTTGACTCCTAAAATCTTGTCGTGTCGTGGACAAGACACATGTCAGACTACACGTTGCTTCCTGACCAGTCATTGTATGCCGTCTTTAACGGCGCACGTGATGTCATCGAGAAGGCGAAACTAATAGCGTGTGACTTCCGGAAACGAACGTAAACAAACAATGGATGAAGCGGTGATTGTTGTAGCCTAATGGCTGTCCTGTGTTAAAAAGAAAGAACCTGACAATGGACACGTTCCTGGATTGCTCGAAGTGGACAGTATGGGCTGTCAATCCTCCGAAGAGAACTTGAGGTAAAATATTGTTTTCTTATATATTTTTACTTTTAGTTGTAACGTTAGCACTAGCGTCTCTCTTTCGTTACGCCATTTTTCAAAGTTGTGTACGGAAAAGCTTCTGTCCTCCTATTGGTCAACCTCATACATGTGACGGAACCGTCGTGGACGACCATTAAAAAAATTAAACATAGTCTTTTTGTCGTGATGTCGTGAAGCATCGCAGACGCGACGTAGGTTGTCACTCACTATATACACACTATACTAGATGATACGATCGAATCTTGCGTCCCGACACCCGTTGTCTTTACAAATCCCCACGACACCCTACGTCAAATGGATCGTGCCAAAATCAGGCTAAAATCGTGTAATCTGAACCAGGCATTAGTCATTTTTGCTATGCAATATATTGTCATCATGTCCCTGGAGCAGATGGCTAACTTTATAGTAACTCGTGGCCTCAAGATACTATCTTGTGGCCTCAAGATAGTAACTCGTGGCCTCAAGATAGAGTTAGTATCTTGAGGCCACGAAATAGTATCTTGAGGCCTCGAGTTACTATCTTGAGGCCACGAAATAGTATCTTGAGGTCACAAGTTAGTATCTTGAGGCCACGAGTTAGTATCTTCAGGCCACGGGTTAATATCTTGAGGCCACAAGTTACTATCTTGAGGCCACGAGATAGTATCTTGAGGCCACGAGATAGTTATAAATTTTTTTTTTTGCCGAAGTGGGACTAGGGGGGCTCCGAAGATAATTATAACACAAGCATATTCAAAAGTAACAGAAATGACTCAAGTGTACATGGTTTTGTTGTACACATACATGGAAGTTTGTATAGTGAGTGATATTCCAGATGTTTTCCAACCTCTGTAGTACAGAGCATTATAGAAGCAAAAGTACTCACACTCCCTGCATCTTCATGAAGTCTGATGCCTTCCGAACCATCCGGTGCACTTGGAACTATGACAGGCATTGGAGTTCTCGTCCTTCCCAATGTACCGATAGAGGCTGTTTTAACTGAGTGAGGCCCGGAAACAATCACAAGTCAGTGTCTGTCTATCTCCTTTTTTACCATTAAACTTTATACTATATACTATTCATAATAAAGATGTACAAATTGCATTTTTTCAGAGCATTTGGAGTGTGACAACTATTGGAACTGTACAAAGAACTGGTATAAATTAGTTTTCTATTTAAAAGACAGAACCTTTTCCATCAGTATTGGTAATTTGCCCTCCTATTCAGCAACTCTAAACTGTGGCGTCCCACAAGGTTCTATTCTAGGTCCTATTATATTCTCACTGTGTATGTTTAGGCTCATTTGAAGTGTGACAACTATCGGTACTTGCAACTGTACAAGGTACTGGCATAAATTAGTTTTCCATTTAAAGGGGTGGTTGATTATGACTTCACTTTTCTAACTTTAGTTAGTGTGTAATGTTGCTGTTTAAACATGAACAACATCTGCAAAGTTACAATGCTCAAAGTTCAAAGCAAAGGGAGATATTTGCTTTTAAAGAAATTGCTTTTTAAGGACTACAACAAACAGCTGGTCGGGACTACAAAACATTGCTCTCGGGTTAGTGACATCACTAACCTTAAAATTTACATAAATCCCAGCCCCGGGAAGGCGATTTATAGATTATCATGACAGAATATGCTAATCAATTACTAGAAGATAGGCACATAAGATGCATAAATATATCAACTAACCATACAGAATTATTGTCTGACTCCAGTTTGAACATAAAAGACTAAAAGTTTCTGAAATTTTCAGTGCATGTCTATGTGAGGTAAAAGGACACAAGCTCAAGAAGCTCCGCCCTCTGTTCCAGAGCAGCAGATCATTTGCATTTAAAGGGACGGACACAAATATGGTGCGTTTTTGCTCACCCTCAAAAAGTGACAATTTTAACATGCTTTATAAAAAATATCAGTGGGGTATTTTGAGCTAAAACCTCACATACACACTCTCTCTTGGGACATCAAATATTATACCACCCCTTGAAAAGACAGAACATTTTCCATCAGTATTCAGCAACTCTAAACGGTGGGTCCCACAAGGTTCTCTTCTAGGTCCATTTATATTCACACTGTATACCTTTAGGCTCATTTGGAGTGTGACAACTATTGGTACTTGCAAGTGTACAAGGTATACATTAGTTTTCTATTTAAAGACAGAATTTTTCCATCATTATTGGGAATTTGCCTTCCTATTCAGCAACTCTAAACTGTGGGTTCCACAAGGTTCTATTCTAGGTCCTATTATATTCACACTGTATACGTTTAGGCTCATTTGGAGTGTGACAATTGGCACTTGCAACTGTACAAGGTACTGGCATTAATTAGTTTTCTATTTAAAGACCGAACTTTTCCATCAGTATTGGGAATTTGCCTTCCTATTCAGCAACTTTAAACTGTGGCGTCCCACAAGGTTCTATTCTAGGTCCTATTATTTTCTTACTTTATATGTTTAGGCTCAATATTCCACAAACATTACTTATGCTACACATGCTCTCATTTTATAGCTTGGAATAGGGTAAATCCTGGTTGGCAATATACTCTGCCAATGAGATTACTAATACGATTAGCTTTCATTTAATTGAATGTGCCTGACTATGTTAAACATCTTTTATATGTTAAATGCCATTATTTCAGACACTGCAGTGCAGATTGGATCACCCAAGATAGATGTACATATCTGGTGTAAAAAAGGGTAGTTACCTGTCTGAGACAGCAATGGAGTGCTAGGCAATGCCGAGTCATACATGGGGTGAGCTGGGACGGCCGGCACTGCAAAACTCTTGAGAGGGTGTGTGGGACGAACGTGTGCTGTGGGCGTACCGAAAGCTGGCTCCTCCTCAGTGACTGAGCTGTGGTAGCTAATGTCTGTCTCTGAAAGGTCAGTGGTACAGGAGGGCTGCCCAGACGGTGGGAGCAGGTCGGCACTAGGGGTGTTCCTTACAGACTCTGTAATTACAACAGCTCCTGGGTCAGCACATGTGAGGTTCTGCATGTGAGCAACCTTAAAGACTGACCTAATTAAAAAGCCTGCTTAAAGTCAAGATGAATCCGTAATAAATTTAAGGTATATCTGAGTGAAACACAAAGTGAAAAGAGGCCTTTCCTTGGTGGACAAAATGATTTGATAAGTATGGTATGCGTCACCAGAAAGAAGTCTGCAATTTGACCAGACAATTCGAAACAGATCAGATTCCATGTAGACTTCAAGAAAGTAAATAGGGTAACTTTTAATTTCATGTTGCCTTCAAATTGGTTAACCATCTAGAATGCCTTAAACCAGCTAAAAACCATGTAATACCAGCTACCACTTTAAGTTGGTTTCAGCTGGAGGGAATATGCGAAGTGATACAAGTGTTATGAAGCTTTTACTCGTCTAAAACAAGTGCTGAAGAAAGAGGCATATTCACACAGAAAGATAATACAGTTTCACTACAATCCCTGGGTCACCAACCAAGTATACCTCCATTTTGAGAAGAAAGGAGAACATATCCCAGCTTCATCTGGAGAGACTCAACGTGGACGTAGGGCGTTAACAAAGGCCCACTAATGCACTCTCACCTGTGGACTCTGCCCTGTCTAGATGAGAGATGGGGGTGGCGATGGACCGTGTGCTGCTCTGGTGGTGGAGATAGCCGCGTGTCGGCGAGGCCAGGCTGCCCAAGTGATAATGATGGTGATGGTTATCGAGGGAATGGATGGGGTGAGCACTAATCACAGCTGCGAACGGACACACATAACAGAGCGCCATGGTTTAGACCTTGCACACAAGGCTATGAGATTATGGAGAGCATGGTGCATCTATAACATCTGCTCATGCAAACAAAGAACTACAGAGACCGAAAGACATGCTATGTTGCTAGGTTAAAGAATTATTGTAAGACTAGAAACATACTCTAGACAAATGCAGACGTAAATGCTTGTGGTGCTAGGAAACCTCTGTGATCAAAAGATGTGATAGTTACCCGTTTTTATTTAGGTAGTTGACTATAAAAATGTAGAAATTTAAAATAACTTTAATTTGGTGGGCAATAAACCAAATGGCAGTTGACCTGAACATTTTGATGCATTTGCAACAACAGCAAAATACATTAGCATCCATGTACTTGAGTAGAGTATGTTTTTTGGCCTACAACTACAATAATGAACTCAGGGAACCTTGTTTGAGGACTATATGTTATTCTAAAGAGCATAGACTGTTTAATATCCTAACTGAAAGAAAAGGGGTCCGGTCCCTGGTTCAGGATAATACACTTACGCTGAGGGGGTTGTACATCAAAGGGCATCATCATTTTAGGTCTCATTCCCCGACGGCCTGCCAGTGTAGACATGCTGTCCTCTGATTCATGGCCTGCAAATCAGACAGCGACCAGCTAATCAGATTGAGACAGGCTCCCAATACAAGAGCCCTGTGAAGACTACCAGCTGACTTCCTAGAGTAAGTTGCCAAGATCATGTGGTGTTTTTACTAATGCAGTGAGATTCTATTCTTTGTCCATTAGAGGGCAGTGTAAACGCACACAACAGAGAGCTGTAGGAGTAGGCAGCAGCAGATGGATATCACCATTCATGCCACGAAAACAAAAGAAACAAGGCTGTGCGTTTTGTTTTTCCATTTTAAGCAAGGAACATGCCAATCTCAAGCAACAATGACAAATAGACGACATGACATTGAAGCATCCATCAGAAGCAGCAGCTGGAATGGTGTCATGGATGATGCAGCAGGTGAAGGTGGTTTAAAGACCCCATGAAATTGTTAGCCATTTCTTTACTGTGTTGATGTATTTCCAAATGAAATTGGAAGTTGGATCTTTTTTTAAGTAGGTAATATCCTTAAGTTTACATCATAGCGTGGCAAAACAATGATTTGCAACTTGGTGTTGTTTGGCTACGCCAAAAATACGCCAAAATATCTAGGAGTTTACTAGTACAGACCTTATGTAGCCCCGCCCCTTTTCAGCGAAAAGCTCATCGTGTTCAGTCTTCCGGTTTGTATTTCCACAGCATGAAGGTAAGATCTTACAAATTTTCTGTAAGATTACTGCGTTTACACCGCCAACATGACATCATGACTTTTGCGTAAACATACACACCACTTTCGAGTCAAGTGGCGTGTTATCTCTACGCATTTTGAGCTATCCGCGTGTACCCGCGTGTATGCGTACATGTCTACGCCATTAACGTCCGAGTGATTCCGCGTGTCTGTACACGCCGTTAAATGTCCGCGCGAAACGAATCTGGGGAGCGATCTTTTTTTTTTTCCTAGGATGGTAAGGGAACAGTCATAAATGCCATTAACCCCAGTGACGGTTAGGTTTAGGGACGGGGTTGAGGTAAGTCATATATTTATATATACAGTAATAGCGTTAAGTCAACGGCGTTCATAAACACGCTGAAAAGCGATTATGCGTCTTGATAGCACGCCAAAAATGGAAATACGAATTGGCTTGTCATACACACGCTACTTCATGAGATCAGTCTGACACCGCGGACTAAAGTACCGGTCCGGTGCGGGAACATTATGTAGCGACGTTGAACTGCGTGCGACTGTTCCTCCCAGTCTGCGCGTTTGTTTTGAGTTTTGTATGGAGGAGATTCAAGCTGTGCTGCTTTTGTGTGCGATTGGTTTACTAACGAGGTAATTAACAAAACGGCAGAAAAGAGACGAGCACCCAAAGCGTATTCAGAAAGCTCGTAAGGCTAGATATAAAAGCAGTCGTTTGTTATCAGCGGACATTGACCGTGAGATGGATGGGACGAACGCGCGGCATCGGGCAGAAAGAACAAGTTGTAAGAACCAATCAGCATGTTCAGTTCACAAGTCCCACCCCGAAAGTTCCCGAACTCTGCAAAAAAAGGGATTTTTTTTACCCAGTACTTCATTTAGGCTATGTTTACACGGAAACGATTCTGAAGAGAAAACGCAAAATTGGCGTTGCGTCATCTTCTTTTATTCTGCGTTTAGACGAGCGTTTTGTGTGGGAAATCCGCGTGCAAACGGAGACGCAAAAGTGTGTGAAATTCAATGTGTTATGCACTTCAGGCGGCTAGGAGTGCATACTGCAACAACACCAAGTCCACGCGCCTGCGTACAACTTTCACCGTCAAGCAGACTTTTGCGTTTTTAACGTTTACACGGGAACGCGGCGGTGGAGCGTTTTAAAGATTTCCACTCTGGAGGGTGGTTTCACTTTTTTTGCGTTTTTGAGCCTCAAAAACGCCGTTGCCGTGTAAACGAAAGGTACATCCGATAAAATATTTTTACGTTTTCACCCGCGATCGTTCTTGTGTAATCTAGGCCTTAGACCCTGGTTCCTGCCATGTAAACACACCAAGCACCACCCCAAAGTTCCTGGGGAAAGTTCCTGAGGTGGAAACACGGCTATAGATGGCCTTAACAGACTAAACTTTTTGGTTTCATGGGGTCTTTAAATCACAGTTCTTACCGCGGTACGAGTTACGTCTCTGGAGCATAGGATCCATGGAACCGTCAACGGGGTGATGTCTTGGAGGATCGGGGGATTGGCGTGTCGGTCATTACTGGATTGGTTTCGGGCGATTTGTCAATAGGCTTTAGCTCCAAACGTTCGTGGTGGATCCAGAGGTCTGGTGGCTTCAGATCTTTGGAGTTGCCCTTATACTTGTGGGATCCATTGGCGGACTTGCAGGCTGCACGTTTCCTGGAGATCATATCAAAAGAGTTTGAGGTAAGGTTGTGGCAAACACATTTACCCTTACGCCAGGACTTGAGGATTAGGACTGCTCATCATTAGGAGATCTGAACTTGAACTTACTTCTTCTGCTGTGTTGTGGTACGGCGTGTACACAGGAAGGCGCCAACCACCACCACAATGATGGTAAATGCTCCCACGGACACAATGATGACAATAACCAGGATGTGGTTATCACCAGTGCCAGACATGTCTGGTTTCCCTGAATCGTGGAATGTTGTTACAATGTTACAATGAAAAGGAAATGTATCAAGACAAACTGTTGCTTTGTCAAATTCTTGCCTGAGAGTTTTTAAAGGCTTTAATGTTTATGACAGAACGACCTGACAGACAGAAAATGAGAGGGAGTTGGTTGAGTACTATGTGGTTGCTAAGGCGTTGGTAAGCTATTTTTAAGTGTTTACAAAGGGTGGTAAAATGTAGTTGATAAGGTGGTTGCAAGGCACTGCTAAGGTGTTGCTAAGTGGTTGCTAGGGTTGATGTTAGGGACTAGTGTAACCTTGTTTGGTGATTGGTGGGGTACTTCGAAGCTAAGTGTTTTCTAGGTTATTGATATACTGTTGATGAGCATTGCTAGGTGCTAGCATTACCAGGTGCTAGCATTACCATGGCATTGTTATGGTGTTACTAAGGTGTTGCTAGGGGTAAAGGATGACTAAGGGATGGAGTCGCTAAATTGTAGCAACGTGTTTGCTAGGGTGTTAATATGCTGTTGAATGGGCATTGCTAGGTACTAGCTAGGTTGTTATTAAGGTGTTGCTAGGTTGTTGAACTAATCTGTGTTTTCTATGGAATTGCAAAGCTGCTATGCTATGCTAAATTGATTATGTTCTTTTTCGGGCGATAAGGACTATTGGGTGGTAGTTATCCCAGACAGCAAACTGACATTGAATCAACGTGGAAACGACGTCTCTCATGACATTGAAACAACGTTGATTTGCTCATCGAATTAACGTTGAACCAACGTCAGACGCGGCATTCGTCAAAGCTAAATGAAATCGAAAATTGGTTTGCTTTCATAACGTTGAAACAACGCGTTGATTTCAAGTTGATTTTCCGTTAGTTTTGAAAGAATGACGCATCTGACTTTGGTTCAACGTTAATTCGATGAGCAAAACAATGTCAGATCAACGTTGTTTTCGATGTCATATTTCCACGTTGATTCAATGTCAGTTTGCTATCTGGGTTGCTAGGTGCTAGCATTACCAGGTGCTAGCATTACCATGGCATTGCTATGGTGTTACTAAGGTGTTGTTGTGGGTGGTTGATAAAGACTAAGGGATGGAGTCGCTAAACTGTAGCAACGTGTTTGCTAGGGTGTTAATATGCTGTTGATATGGGCATTGCTAGGTACTAGCTAGGTTGTTATTAAGGTGTTGCTAGGTTGTTGGACTAATCTGTGATTTCTATGGAATTGCAAAGCTGCTATGCTATGCTAAATTGCTATATGTTTTTTTTTCGGGCGATAAGGACTATTGGGTGGTAGTTATGGCATTGCTATGTGATTGGTAGGGCACTGTTAATCAATAATATACTGTTGATGAGCTTTGTTTGGTGGTTGTACGCCATTGCTAGGGTGTTATTAAGTGCTATTACGGTGTTTCTAGGCTGTTGGGGGCTACCGAGTGGTTGCTAGTGTGTTAGCATGTTGTTAATAGGGCATTGCTAGGTGGTAGCTAGGTTGTTATAAAGGAGTTGCTAGGTTGTTGGGGGCAACTGAGTGGTTGCTAGTGTGTTAGTATGTTGTTGGTAGGCAATCGTAAGATGCTGCTATGGTGTTGCTATGTGGTTGTTACTAGGGATGCACCGATACCGATACCGGTATCTGGTATCGGCCTCGATACCACATTTTCTAAAGTACTCGTACTCGTTAAAAGTCCCCCGATACCGGGGACCGATACCATGTTCTGAGAAATGGGTTAATCACAGGCGCCGAGTGCCCACCCCCAGGCTCCGGCTGCAGCTCAGAGCGGGGAGATGGGGAGACATGTCAGCCGTGTGGAACAGTGATGCGCGGGTCAATGTATATGTATAAACAACCCGCACACTACCAACGTTTTCAACTACCCGCCCGCTACTCGGACCGCAAAAAAAGTAAGAAAATATTGTACCCGACCCTCTTCCTGACCGTATTTTTTAAAAGTAGTACATGCTCATCGTAGCGTCATTGGGCCATAAACGTGTAACAACACAGCATCGCAAGAAGACGTAGCCTACATATAACAAAGGCAGCACTTTGGTCATCATCTTTCATTATTTCGGTAAATGTCTCCCACACTTACTCTTTCTATTTGTGTATTTGCGGAGCTTCCACTCCCCAGTCTTCACCTTTTCTCTTGCCGCCTCCATCTCTGCAGACTAGTGATCATAGACATGGCCGGTTCGTGAACGAATCGGTTCTTTTTAATGAACCGGTCGAACCAGTACGCTAAATCGAACTGAATCATTCGCATCAGTTCACGTCTTGCGTCAGTGCTGCTGATCCACAAGTTACTACAGTTACTCACTTTCAGACATGCCTGACAGTCCCTCCAAGTTGAAATAAACCAATATCCCGAATTATATTTTACTCCAGTAACTCTAACAGTTCACTGAACTGAGACATGTTGTTGATACTGCTGATACTGCGCATCGGCGTATAGTAACGAACGCAGAGGTACAGCGGTTCTCGGATCACACCAGTACAGAACTGAGAACTGTTTAGACTGAGCTTGTGTGTCATCTTCGTGCCAGTTATTCAGCCAATAAATAAATTCGGCCTATATATTTCATAGAAAATTCTATCTAGTACTATATAAATACAAAGGTTTAATTGGCATTTTTTTTCCAAACGACCTGACCGACCGCGACCCGAATATCATTAAAAATATTTTTGGATGACCCGTAACTGCGGGTAACCGCGGGTGACCGCGGCGCAGGCACCCGCTCATTTTGGATCAACCCGTGCATCACTGGTGTGGAACAATTTCAAAGTGAATGGCTTTGGGTTAGGAGAATAAGTTTACTTGTAGTCGCCAAGTTACTTATAGTCAGTTGAATGTCGGTTGGGGGACCAAATAAATAAAGTGTTATCAGATATTAAGCTGATCGTACTAATAGGCTACTCTAGTCTACTAATACTCTAATGACAGTTAGTTGACATGTAATTGAAAAGTTACTTATAGTTAGTAAAGTGGACTATCGAAATAAAGTGTTACCCAAGTAATTTAATCAAGGACCTAAAAACCCGTATTTAAAAATATTTAAATCATGTTTTTTTTTTTATTTTTTATTAAGTACTTGGTATCGGTATCGGCGAGTACTGAAATGCAAGTACTCGTACTCGTACTCGTTTTCCAAAAAAGTGGTATCGGTGCATCCCTAGTTGTTACCTTATGAATGTGTTGCTAGGTTATTGAGGAGGTTGCTAGGGGATACCAAGAGGTTTATATGGTATTTGCTTGATGATTGGTGAGCCAATGCTAAGCTGGAGATAGGCGTTTTCTGAGCAATGGTAGATGGTTACAAGGTGCTGCTAGAGTGCTAATACGTTGTTGATAATGTGTAGATGATTGCAAGATGTTGTTGCTAGGTCATTATTAAGGTGTAGCCAGGTTGTTTTGGGTGGTTGCTAGGGACTGGATGGAGTTTGCTAAGGCATTGCTAAGCTGTTGTTAAGTGTTTATATGTTGTTGATAAGGTGGTTGAAAGGCACTCTTAAGATGTTGTTAGGGTGTTAATAATGGGTTGCTCAGTTATTATTAAGGTGTTGCTAAGTTGTTGTGGGTGGTTGCTAGGGATTACTGGGCAGGTGTTATGCCATTGTTCAGTGGTTGCTCGGATGTTAATATGATGTTGCTAGGTAATTGCAAGGGCGTTGTTAAGGGACTAGTGTGTGGTTTTTATAGTATTACTAGGTGATACTAGGTATAGTACAAAGTCGTATTTTTGATTGTTGCTATCCTACATCATTGTTAAGCCATTGCTAGGTTACTTGCAGTGTGTCTTTTGGAAACTTACCACCTGGTCCAAAGCCTTGATCTGGTGACGGGGGTCTTCCTACTTTCACTGGTCCTGAAGCTACAAGAGTTCAAATAAGAAGAATTGACAAACGGCACAGGAATCTCCAACTCTCGTGTAAAGTTTAAAGTCGTGTTCAATCCATTGGTAAAATAACATGCAGCTTAAAAAGATAAACTACCAGCTGCACTTCTGAGAGGAGCATGACGCTCATCTTTTGAGAAAAACTTGCTTGGAGAAAGACTGTTAGTAGTATGAAGGTGTAGCCACGTGCATCCTACTGATAAACTCTTAAGGCAAATAAGATGTTTTCCAGCTATACATTAACTGGATCTTTCTGCGACTGCTGATGAATTTCAGTGCGCAGGGAAAACAAGCTGCTCACTTCTATTTGAGGACATTAGTGGAATAAGAGAAGAGAGAGCAATTACCTTGGTCATTAGCCATTTTGTCAGAGGGTTCGGCTAGCATGGCAAAGCAGGAGAAGAGACAAGTTAGAGGGAGAGAGGCGTGCAGTCAGAGCTAAGCATGAAAGATCAGTGATGTCAGGGTAAACGCAAAAGGTTAAGCTTGAGATTAGGTAAAAAATAGAGTATATGTTAACTCTTTCCCCGCCATTGATGGAAATTTTTCCATGTTTTCATTTTTATATGGTAGGGGGCGCTATTACGCATCTTCTAAAAGAGTATTGAATCTCGTGCAAAGAAGATGCAGAAACGAGCGATAGCATATGTAAGCAGATGCATCTGTAAAATAACGTGATTATCAACATTAAACAGCATATTAATCAAAACTGCCTGTTATTGAATTAAATGTCGAACAAGGACGAGCTACAGGACTGTGAAGCTTTGAGGAGTTGATGGACTCGATCTACATATCGTTCTGAATTCAATCCAGGCGTAGTTTTTGACAAACACACAATTTCTCAGCTTTTTGCTCAAAATGTTTTTGTTTTTTTTATGAAACGTACCCAAATGTTGATAAAAAAAAGAAATGCATGAAGCTAAAACAAAACAGGTTTTTTGTATTTAAAATAGCTTTTAAAAAAACGCCGGCAGGGAAAGAGTTAATATAATTTAGCAACCAAACCCTGCATGAAAGAACAGCATGCTAGTTGGTCTCTTCTGGCGGTTACACCAGTATCCCATCGTATCTTGGGATTCATTTCCCTTCGTATACTGGTCTTTTCATCAGGAAGCAGTGATTGTTCTCATTCATCAGATGAAAACTGTCTCAGTAAATCAGCCGGTTTACCTTTAGGAGTGCGAAACTGGACAGCTTCAGACATGGGACCCATCCCCTTGGAGTTGCGCGCCTGGATCTTGAAGTAGTAGGTGGTATCAAGGGTCAGCTCCTGAATTTGATGGGTTAGCCTGTTTCCCACTACTGGTTCAATGACCCAATCATGAACCACTGCATTCACATCAGTGCTGTAATAAATTATGTATCCTGGGAAGGGAGAGAAAGTGATACGGAGGCATGATTATAAGAGGTTGTCACAAAATACAACCACCGACTTCCATTCACGGGATGAAAATGCAGACGTGAAACACATTTATTTTAAAGTTGGTGAATTTTGCATCATGTGAAGACGTGTGACCAATAAAAGACAGTGACCTCTTTGCTGAAGCAAACTGTAAATCTGCAGGACTGCAGTAATTTGGAGTAGATTGTATATTTTTACATATTGGATGTTTTATGTGTTGAATAATGGTTTTAAAAGAGACACTTTTGCGTGTTCAAAGTCTAGTGTGACTGGTTAATGCAAAATAAACCATCACTGTCTATAACCGGCGCTAAATTTTTAATAACATTGTCACCTGTGATCTTGCCATTGGCTTCTGAAGGCGGCTGCCAGTTGACGATGATGGTTCGTGGTCGTCCCTCTTTGCTCACTACAGTCACATCTTTAGGTGCAGAACTTGGGACTGGAGAGAAAGACAAAATGATTCAAGACTACAAATAGAGAAATTCCCTCACACTTGATGTTTATTTCAAAGTTGAATGCTCAAAACAGCCAAAAATCAGCTTATTGTCATTACTTTTTACTTGATGGGTTATTAAACTGAATCTTCTCTTGAAAATGGCATGCGCGTTTTTCAAAACGATATAAAATTAAAATGAACGCAGAGTTCATTTCTAAAGCCCAAAGTAAACTCCGACCATCCTGACCGCGTGACGTAATTTTCATAATGGTGCGTTCACACCAAACACGAATAGAGCGTCTGGCGCGAGTGATTTTAATGTTAAATCACTGTAAAGACTCATTTACGTGCGTCTAGAGGTCCTGCGGCGCGAATGAGGCGTTTAGCACAGTATTCGCCTCATTCGGGCGTCAATTTCACTTTAAGCGCTTGCTTTTTACAATGCGGCAATTTCACTTTAGACGCGCGAATGGATTTAAAATGTTCAAGCGTCCAACTAGACGCAGTAGACGTGAATTTGACGATCTCTTCGCATTTGGTGTGAACGCGCAAGATGGAGCGGAACGTGTAAAATGAATTATAACCGGGCCTTAAAGGGATAGCTCACCCAAAAATGGAAATTCGGTAATTAATTACTCGCCGTTCCAAACCTGTACGACTTTCGTTCATCTTCGGAACACAAATGAAGATCTTTTTGATGAAATCTGAGAGCTTTCTGTCCGTCCATTGACAGCTACGCAACTACCACTTTGACTCTTCAAAAAGTTAATAAAACTAATCATACGAATTGAGCTGTTTAGTCCAATTTTTCTATTCTTCTAGAAAAATTGGACTAAACTTATTTCTTATTCAAGACCCTTATTCATCGTCTGGTGTCGTTTAAAGCCCTTTGAAGCTGCACTGAAACTCTCATTTGGACCTTGAACCGTTTGGACCCCATTGAAGGCCATTATATGGAGAAAAATCCGAAAACCTTCATTTCTTTTCGACTGAAATGTAGAGTACTTACTTGTTTCAAAAGTTGTCCCGTGTGCAGTCATGCTCCAGGTGCTGGTCCTCCGGGCCTTCGTCACCATGACCGAGAACTCATACAAAGTGTTGGGCTTAAGACCCACCACCGTGTGAGAAAGTGTGGTGGTATTAGCCACCTAAAACGAACAAATCAATGTCAGGGGTGTACCAACCAAAAATGATCCACCTTATCCCGTGAGCAGCCTGGCTTCTGTTCACCATACCTTAAACTTTGTGTTTGCAGGTATGTTGGTCTTCCAGCGCACCGTGTAATAGCGAGCATCTGTGATCTTCTGGTTCTTGGGCAGCGAGTTGTCCGCCCATGTGACTTTGATGTTGTCGTGGCCCAGAACGGACGCCTGAACGCCCACAGGAGGCAGCATGGGTAAAGGTTCTGGTACTGGAGTGTATGGAGCATGGAAAAGTTCGTACAAATCAACATCAGGGTCTATGGGGTCTGCAAGCAAATTACACAACGTCCCATGGAAAAAATAAAAAGGTGAAAGGCGAAAAAAGGGAGCACGATTACGTGGGTTTTAGGACGGGAGACACGTAACGAACCGGGAGAACGGGTTAATGAGTTAAAATGGGAGTGAGGAGGGGGGGAATGTGGAGGTGGGATTGGGAAAGGGAGAAAGAGAGAAAATATTGTATTAGAACAGGATATCCAGAGCTACAGAGAACTACATCTACAATGAGTCAAAGAACTACATCACTGGCGTCTACATTACATACAGAAGGATAACGACCAATCTAAAATAGACTTAGTGTTTGGATAAAGGTCCTTGTACACATGTAACTTTCAAAACTGTTTAATGGTTTTGTCTACTAATATTTTTAATTTTTAACCCTTATCTCATTCTAAACCTACACCTGTACGATTGCCTTTTTTTCTATTAACCCATATTAGTAGGGAGGTTAAGCCCAAAAAATAGGCCTTTGACTTCAAGTCATGATGCAAAGGTCTCCTTTGGTATGGAAGTACCTTAGGGTCATACAAATACATTTATCCTAAGACACAAGTGAGATCACACTTTGTATCACAAAAAAAAAAAAAAAAAATTTTTAAATGGCCGCCAATGCGCCGAAAATACTCTAGAGCCCATATTTTTCCTTCTGTTATCGCTATAATGACAAATTTGGTGTCAAAGTGTACATTTTTGGGGTCAAGGAATCCAATGAAATTGGTTTCAAGATTTAAAAAAAAATATTTTTACCCATACCATGACAATTGTGGGTAAATATTAGGGCTGGGTAATAAATATCGATTTCTGGATATTAATCGATTCTCATTTTTACAAACCGATATCGATTCTTAAATCTCAAGAATCGATTAGTCATCCTGTTTTATTTGAATTAATAGATCATTGTATCGCGGCTGCGTGCATCCAAAAAAAAATTGCTTTCTTTGTCCTTTGTTACTATTGCATCTTGAATGCCCTCGAGGTAAGCTAAAACATATCAAAAATTAATTTCAAAGTCAACTATCCCTTTAAGTTGTGAATGGAATGTGTGCTTGGCATGCGTTTTTTGATAAGAAATTGCACACTTCACCTCCAATTGTCATGGTAAGTACAACATTATTGTTTTTTAGTCTTGAAACCAACTTTATTGGACTCGTTGACCACAAAAATGTACATGTTGATACCAAATTTGTCATTATAGCTATAACAGAAGCAAAGATGTGGGCCTCTCAAGTATAGTCGGCGGCCATTTTTTAAAAATGTGCGTATATAAGAAACAAAATGTGATCTCACTTGTGTCTTAGGATAAATTTATTTCTATGGCCCTAAGGTACTTCCATACCAAAAGGGGACCTTTGCATCATGACTTGAAGTCAAAAGTCGCTTAACCTCTCTACTATATGTGCTGTTGTGGCTGTTTTCAGACACTATGGGGTATTTTGAGTGTTAATTTGGCCATAACTTTTGCTGTGTTTCAGCAAATGGAATGATTTTTGGTGACAAATCTTATTTTGACACATATTTTGGGAAAATGCTTTAAAATTTTTCAAAAACTCAACAGTACACTCACTACCCTTTCATTATCTACTACTTTAAACTGCTATAAAAATGTCAGATAAATATTTTTTTTTTCAATTTTTTTTTTCTTCCATAAATCTATTAATCAACCTCAGTCCTGATTAAAACTACTAAATGTTTAAAAACAATTCAGGATTTTAACTCTTTAATTGCCAAATTCATAAATGATGTCACAGAGTTGGGGGAAAAAAACACACAAAATGACTTATTTTCAATATAAAATATGATTGTGGACTGGATTTTTTTAACCTTTTATCACAGTCTTGGACATGTCAAAGATTAGAAACAACATTGGTTTTGATGCATTGTAAATTTTTGTGCAGCTCCAATTTTTATCTTTTTCTCCCTCATTTACTGTTCGTGGCTGTTTTTGCCCCCTTGACTTCCATTATAACCAAATTTTTTTATTGCAAAGCCATGACACCATATAATCATGCATTTTTGGCCATTGGTGGTTTTCCCTGTTGGGAAGAGGTAAAATTTGTCATTTTTACTGTTGATAACCAGGTGGCACCATTAACCCTTTTGAGTCTTAATTTGGCCATAACTTTTTCTGTGTTTCAGCAAATGGAATGATTTTTGGTGACAAATCAATGTCATATTTGCATTAAAAATGTCATAATTGAGCGAAGTTGTCACAAACATGCATAAAACGTCCTTCATATTCAAGACAATGTCATAATTATGATGGTGTCATGTCAGTCTTCAAGTAAAGTGTTACCAACTTGTTTATAAAGCACAAGTTTGTATCGTAACAAAATGTATTACACCTTAAGTTTGGAAAATCTATTGAATTATCAGGATTAAATTAAACTCAGATCTGCTGCTCTAACGAATAATAACACTTATACTACAATTTGACCAAATGTTTCCCAGGAGGAAGCAGAAAAAAAAGGATTTTATTTTTCTTTCATGTCTTTTCATTTTAATTCGAGGTGCGGAAACAACGACCTTGTCTAGGTCAAGGCACTGGAGATGCACGTTTTTCTCCACAGCAATGTGCGGTGCTGCCCGGGTTTGCTGATATGAGACTGTCAAATACAAATATAGGGAATGAATCTGGAAGTCTGATCCTTTTATAGATTTAAAGCTGTTTGGCACCTGTTTTCCTAAACGCTCCCTCCAAGAATAACAATTCGCAGAGGGAAAATATTACATGAGAACACATTCTTTCTGGCTTGTTTTCAAATGGAAAAGAGGAGAAAAATCGGGTTATTTTCCAGAGTGATGAAGCGGACCTCTTTCACACAGCACTGTAAGTGTGTGAGGTTGATCTTTGAGGAACTCACAGTCAAACATAAAACATTGCATATATATATATATATATAGAGCAAATTGCGCAGTATTTCACACATATGAAATATTAAAATCTCTTTTTCTATGCTAAACATGTCTGTATATCCTGGAAGAGGGAAAATCGTCGCCTTTACCCTTTTACTAAACATTCCTACATTCTCTCTAATGGTGGAAGAGATGCTTGTGTGTGAAGGAACGGGTGAAGATTCCCTTGAGTTCAGTTAAAGGTAAACCAGGAGAAATGAGAAATACCGTGTACCACATTGCATGCTGGGAGGTAATAAGAGCGCACCATTGATCAAAACGGCAGGTGAGAAATCATCCGGTTTTTCAGAAAGTGGCCAGCTTTAGTTTTTCTCTCTTTCATTACTTGTCCAGTGTGAATCAAGTTTTCTAATTATTATTAAATAGCCATATTAATATATAAATCACAAAAATGTTGCCACATTATTCATAGTACAACAAACCTGTAATTTTTGTTTTTGATACAAAAAAAAATGTTTTTGAATTTTGAAATTGAAATTTAAGAAATACAAAATTAAAAAGTAATGATTAAAATCAAATTTAGTTTTTATAATACCAAAGTTTATTTTTTTTTTTGTATAATATGTATGAATTTGGTTAATGTATGTGAATGATTGATGTGTTGCCACTTGACGTATTCCGCTGCCTTTATAAGGGACCACAATGGAAATAAGTCTTCGGGCTTTATTGTGTTATCCGTGACTACTTTTGTATTTGATTTTAATGTATGAAATATTTCATATTTTTATATTTAAGTGGTCAAATAAAATCAATCAATTAATCAAATAATGCAGACTACGTTGTCTATCACTCTAGATAAAACATCTTGTGTGCCAAATTTGAAGTTGATATAAGTTCAGGTTTACCAAGTTTAGGCGTTATACCAAAAAATGTCCACCGGGTGACACACATTTCATTGATTTTTGAAAAAAATAAAAAATGCATTATGTGTTCTCCTGTAACAAATTAATAAATTATTGTCACATATCACTCGTATCACAAAACAGCCACCAAATATGGAGCCTTATGACCTTTCTGACGATGGGTTTTGTCAAGATTATTTATTATAAAATAGTTCATAAATTTAGCAATATGAAACATGACCCCGCCCACTAGGGGGAGGAGCCTGCTAAAAGGTTTTAAATGAGTACTGTCATCCAAGATGTCCATGTCTTTCTTTCTTCAGTCGAAAAGAAATTAAGGTTTTTGATGAAAACATTCCAGGATTTTTCTCCATATAATGGACTTCATTGGGAACCAAACGTTCAAGGTCCAAATGAGAGTTTTAGTGCAGCTTCAAAGGGCTTTAAACGATTCCAGATGATGAACAAGGGTCTTATCAAGCGAAACGAGCGGTCATCAAAATGAACAAATCTTTTTTCAAGTCATTTGGTTTTGAACAAAAAAGATTTGTTCATTTTGATGAACGAGCTCAAACAGGAGAATCACGAACGCGCATCACAGAACAGAAAAAGGCGACCATTTGAGGTTATAAAACTTAAACTTTGTTATTTATTTATCAAATGAGCGATCGTTTCGCTTGATAAGACCCTTATTCATCGTCTGGAATCGTTTAAAGCCCTTTGAAGCTGCACTGAAACTCTCATTTGGACCTTGAACCGTTTGGTTCCCATTGAAGTCCATTATATGGAGAAAAATCCTGGAATGTTTTCATCAAAAACCTTAATTTCTTTTCGACTGAAGAAAGAAAGACGTGGACATCTTGGATGACATGAGGGTGAGTAAATTATCAGGATGTTGAGAGTTAAGGGGTTAAATCTAATTTTGCACAAAAATGTTTCTAGTTGCTCAAGAAAAACTGCACTTTTAGCACACATTTAGCACTTCAGTTGATAAAAATGTCAACAACGAGATCACCAGTGTTTTATAATGTTAATTATAATCATGTCAGCAAAGTGACTCATTTCCTCTTAAGATGTTCCTGTATGTCAGTGTTTAATCAAAGCTCTGCATCTCCATCATGCTCAGCGCTATTAAGCAGCCCTTCAGTTGTGAAGCGCAGATGGCTTTATCTGCATCTCATCATCATGACAATTCCTCGGGTTGCTAGGAAGAAAAGCACTGGAGACCACCAGACGGCCTCTAATGAGAGAACCACACACAAACTCTATGCATAACCGTAGCATCATAGAAATTCAACAGAAACTCAAGAGACTTCATGACATTCATACATTCCCATAATCGATCGCTGTTAAAATTAACAATAATTTAATCAATTAATTGCTAACCATAACCTCAACATATTACTCAACAACCCGACACAAAAAAAAGAAGTGCTTTTAAATTCACAAGACATATTAGAAGTGCTCTATTTTCATAGTGTGAAAAATCTTAATGAAATTTTAGAAAATGAAAATGTGATCTGTAAAATCATACATATCTTCTGTCATACATCACTGAAAACTAGCATTTACTTCAATTAAAGACAAACTGTTCCAAGTTTTTGTTTGAAAAAGTGCATCTTAATGATCCTTTTGCGCCACTTTTGGTTTGTTAGTAAACGTTTATTTCGAGCGGGTGATCTGGAACGAGCCCGAAAACAACATAAGACTGTGTGCAGATCACGGAGTGACGTTGACATGATGCTTCGCTAAAGCAATACGACTTCTAGGAAGTGAATTGAATTGTTGTTTTCCAACGTCAATTGAAAGTTAAACCAATGGAAACTGGACCTTGAGTATAGTGGTTAGGATGATGTGTAGAGACCAATCGAACACTGTTTTACAGCTTGGGTTGGTTTGATCGCACGGATTGACAGGTCTTGGTTTATCATGCGTCATAGAATTGTTTATTCAATGCACTTCTATTGTGGCGTTTACACTAGGAAGTAGTTCTTATGTTCCATAAAATTACTTGTTAGGAGTTTTTTTTTTTTGGACACTTGTTTAATTACACAACTACGGTGTGATCACACACCTCAAAACTACACACTCTAATGATGAACTTGCTTAATCAATCATTTATAAGTTTTGTCAATTAAATTATTATCGACAATTAGGGGTGTGCGATATATATGGAAGCTTGCTTTCGCCACTTAATGAAAAAAAAAGGTAATTGCGAATTTTTAATCTCACAATTCTGACTTTTTCCTCACAATTACGAGTTTACATCTCGCAATTCTGACTTTATTCTCTGAATAAAGTCGCAACTGCGTGTTATAAAGTCAGAATTGCGAGATATAAAGTATCTCACAATTTGAGATTATATCTTTTTTGAATTTTGAGATATAAACTCACAATTATGTTATAAAGTCAGAAATGCGAGATGTAAACTCGCAATTGGGAGAAAAAAAGTCAGAATTGTGAGATAATGTCTTAAATCAGTCTTTTTTTCTCACAATTGCGACTTTATTTCTCACAATTGCGACTTTATTTCTCACAATTGCAACTTTATCTCTAGAATTGCGACTTTATATCTTGCAATTGTGACTTTATATCTCAGAATTGCGACTTTATTTCTCAGAATTGCCACTTTATATCTCGCAATTGCAACTTTATCTCTCAGAATTGCGACTTTTTATCTTGAAATTGTGACTATATCTCAGAATTGCGACTTTATTTCTCAGAATTGACACTATATCTCGCAATTGCAACTTAATCTCTCAGTATTGCGACTTTATATCTCGCAATTGCAACTTCTCTCAGAATTGCGACTATATTTCTCAGAATTGGAACTTTATATCTCAGAATTGCGACTTTATATCTCACAATTGCGACTTTTTATTTCGCAATTGCAACTTTATCTCTCAGAATTGGAACTTATATCTCAGAATTGCGACTTCATATCTTGCAATTTCGACTTTATCTCTCAGAATTGCGACTTTATATCTCAGAATTGCGACTTTATATTTCGCAATTGCGACTTTGTCTCTCAGAATTGCGACTTTATTTCTCAGAATTGCGACTTTTTATTTCGCAATTGCAACTTTTTCTCTCAGAATTGCGACTTTTTATCTCGCAATTACAACTTTATCTCTCCGAATTGCGACTTTATATCTCGCAATTGCGACTTTATTTCTCAGAATTGCTACTTTTTCTCTCAGAATTGCGACTTTATCTCTCAGAATTGCGACTTTATATCTCACAATTGCGAATTTATTTCTTACAATTCTGACTTCATATCTCGCAATTGTCGCAATTTTTTTATTTTATTTTTTTATTCAGTGGCGTAAACAAGCTTCCATAGATATATATCATCTACGATAATGTTGTGATTTTTATTTTAACGATGTGTCATGTGACATTATCGAATATGTCTTACTTTACAAAAACACACACATAAACTATGCGATTTAGTCTATTAAAATGCGTTTATAATGCCTCTAATATTCAAGATAAGAGGGAAAAAATACCTCTGTATGTCTTTTATACTTATATAATTTAATATAGTCAATTAATATCACGTTTTTTTCTCTCCAAATATCAACATGATTACAAATGTGATATTGATTTTAGACACCACCACACAGAATATGCAATTTATACTGTTTTAGATCGAGTATATTGAAGCTGTGTGTGTGTGTGTGTTGTATGACCTACCTGACTGGGGTCGTGTGATGGCGCTCTCGTACACAGGGATTCCCTCCCCCACGTTGTTGTAGGCCTTCAGTGTGATGACGTAGTGTGAACTGGGATCTGGCAGGAGGAATACAATCATTTAGATAATCAAACCCACGGCTCCACTGAGAGCTTCACACACATTCATCATCCTAGCAGGGGTGCAGATTTAAACACCATTATTGATTCTCGCTCGTGTAATTAGATGATTTGCGAAAACTGAAATTACGCCGTTTCTTCTGATGAATATTTTTTCTCTTTTCTTTAAATGTAATTAAAACGCGGTGAAGAGAGAAGGGTAAATCTCCCGCTCTCGAGTCCCACAATCCTTCATGTTTCCTTTCATTCACTTTTATAGACAACAGAGCTGTTTAATGAGTGCTACAGCACGTCATGTTTGTCTGATAACGATCATAAATCATAAATTAAACATGTTACCAAAAAGGGCAGTGGTATTATTGCAGGTTTAGGGATATAGCGGTAACATTATTTAACTTCTATAGAATTTCTTAATCTTAATTAACGTTAATTTCAGCATTTCCTAATACATTATTAAAAATAAATGTTGTAAGCCATGTCCAAGTGATCTGAGGGCGCGGGCGCTTTGTGGCTGAGGTTATACAAAACGATATAAATACTGTTAGTTTTCTCACACAAACCGCTCGTTTCGTGTCTTAGGCCATCAGTGTGTACTTACATTTACGAGTCATTAAATAATGTTTAATTTGGACTTCTCTGTGCATGCTCTTTGAGGTGGTGACCATAGACCTCCATTATATGACTGAGAGACAAGAACGGTTTGACCTAAAACTATCAAAATTGAAAACAAAGACACCTACATCTTGGATGCCCTTGAGGTAAGATAAAACATACCAAAAATTAATTTTAAAGTGAACTATCCCTTTAATCTGTGCTGTTTTACATTCAGTTGAAATCATACTGGGTGCAAACCAAGCGTCATTATTATAATGAGGGGTCTTACTCAAGTTCTCGATGGTGTAGTATCTCTGTTTGTAGTCCACTTTAATGGTCTGTGCGTGAGGGCTGCCGATCCCATAGCCGATAGTGTAACCCCTCACCACGATGTCCTGGTTCTCCGGGGGCGTCCAACTCACTACGATGCTGTTCACCAGAGGCCGCACATGTAAGGAGCTGGGGACGTCCGGCACTCTTGTCTCTGAAACCAGAGAACGAGACATATTACACTCTGTCATCCTAATCGAGCAGCTGTTCTCACAGGAGTCCGCCTGTGTTTACCGTCCAGATCGCTCTCGAACGTCTCAGCCGTGACCCAATCTGTGGCGGGACCCGTGCCGTTCACCGAAATGGCCGCCACTCGCAACATGTATTCAGTGCCTCGCTGCAGACCTGGAAAATATAGAAAAAAAAACTCAATACAAGCTTTGTACAACTTTAAAATTCTAATATTCAACAATAATATTGATCTGCCTGCATTGACACCCTTATATGAGAACTGAACTGAGATGGACGATGACATCACTGTTGACATCTTCTCCAGAACGGCTATATATATATATATATATATATATATATATAAATGAACTAAATTAATAACAAAATGAAACAAAACTGAGCTGGACTGTGACGCCATTTTCTTCTGGAAACAAACTGTGTTGCATTATTATTACAATCATTATTGAAACAATCTGTATTGGAAAAAGCGCTACACTGTTAAAATGAATATGGTTTCTAATCAAAAAAATTGTGGCAACAGATTACAAGTAATATTATTAATTAGAATTGAGTAATAATTAACCCTCTTGGGTTGTTCGTTTCAGAGTCACACTCGGGTCCAAATAGACCCAAAGGAAAAAAAATCAAAAAACCCCCAAAAAATCATGATTTTTTTTTTAACTCATTTTTTTATAATATTTTTCTTTTCTTGTTTGGTGTTTTGAAAATTAAAAAAAAATAAAATTATAATTAGTATTAATGCAATAATTATGACAAAATTTCCCCTCATTGAACATAATAGAAAAAAATATTTTAAAAAAATATATTTTTTTAAAATTTTTTTAAAGCTTTATTTCATTTTAGAGTCAAGCCTAGGCCTCATAAAAGCAATTTTTGAAATGAGATGGATGTCATCTGGTGGACAAACTGAGCATTTTAAAAACCCAATTTTTTTGGGTGTTCAAATACCAAATACCAACAAAGTCACCAAATTTCGGACCATTCCGAGGACGTTGTGATTTAAAAAAAAAAATAATTAATTACATTTTTCGGGTCCAATTGGGCGGAAAAACCCCAGAGGGTTAATCAACTTAATTCCTTAAAAGCTAACCATTTAAAATGAGTAAAACTTACAACAACAACCAAAAAAAAATACATAAATTGAAGTCACCATTATGGTGATCAGTGTTTGTTTTAAAATGATGGTTTTCTCCTTCAGTGATTCTGCTTGTTAACATCAGGTGTCTTCAATGTTGGCAATATAATTAATCTTTGACATCTGTCTTTTAGTGAGATTAGCTTACCACTAGATTACTAAGTATTAGCAATAGTAAAAGTGAAGTACATCTGTACATCTCAATCAACAAGTCAGCTCATTTGCAATGTGTGTTTCTCAAGCATTTACTGAGACAAAATCGATAACCACACCCACATCATCATCATCATCATCATAGTCCTTGCGACACACTGACCTGCAAGCTATAGCTTTGCCTCGAGGGCTGATGTATACACTAGACTGGCATGCTGTCTTTAAATAAGCCAGAGGTTGTAATTGCTTTAAAATGTTAATAAGCGTCTGCTTAGATAGCGTCGAATGCAAAAGACAGAGCTGTTCCCACGGCCTTGTGGGATATAGAAACCCATGTCTTCTTTTAACACTCCACTTCAAGCCTTTGAATTCAGAAATATCTGCTTTGATGCCAAACACAACGTGACACCCATGAAGCTGTTGATGTCTATTTGGGATTTCATTTTCACTTTTTGTTTTATTAATGGATAGAGTTTGTCACTTGAGGCTCTATATTATAAATATGTCTGTCTGAGAAATGAGTTTTTCTAGAGACGGTAACGTTACATGGGTAAGGACAAAATTTAACTGGTGCCTTCTAAAAATAAAATTAGTCAGCCAATATGTAGAGTATCAATCATGTAATTAATTTGGTTAACAAAATCAACCAATTTAATTACATGACACACTCATTAATTATTCAAATAGGATCAGGGCGCATGAATAAATGAGTAATTTTGTATTAATTGTGCTAAATTACCTCAAGATAACTAAGCTGAGTTATTAAAGGATTAGTTCACTTTCAAAAAACTTACTGATAATTTACTCACCCCCATGTCATCCAAGATGTCCATGTCTTTCTTTCTTCAGTCGAAAAGAAATTAAGGTTTTTGATGAAAACATTCCAGGATTTTTCTCCATATAATGGACTTCAGTGGGAACCAAACGGTTCAAGATCCAAAAGAAACTTTCAGTACAAACTGCAAACTTGTTCAAAGGGCTTTAAATGATTCCAGATGATGAATAAGGGTCTTATCAAGCGAAACGATCGCTCATTTTTTTTTTTTAAATAACAAAGTTTAAGTTTTATAAGATCAAATGCTCGCCTTGCTCTGTTCTGTAACGCACTCCTGTTCGAACTCGTTCAACAAAATGAACAAATCTTTTTTCCGAATCAATTCGTTCGTTTCTTTCGCCGAATGAACCAAATGACCAAATGAAAAAGATTTGTTCATTTTGATGAACGAGTTCAAACAGGAGTGCGTTACAGAACAGAGCAAGGCGAGCGTTTGAGCTTATAAAACTTAAACTTTGTTATTTATTTATAAAATGAGCGATTGTTTCGCTTGATAAGACCCTTATTCATCGCCTGGAATCGTTTAAAGTCCTATGAACAAGTTTGCAGTTTGTACTTAAAGTTTCTTTTGGAACTTTAACTGTTTGGTTCCCATTGAAGTCCATTATATGGAGAAAAATCCTGGAATGTTTTAATCTAAAACCTTAATTTCTTTTTGACTGAAGAACTAAAATAGTCATAGACATCTTGGATGACATGGGGGTGAGTAAATCATCAGCAAAAGTTTTTTTTTTAAAGTGAACTACTCCTTTAATAGGCCCAAGCGGCACGGTTATTAGTGCCGTGGTCGACGATAACTTCAAAATAACCATCGCTTCGTCCTTCTGAGTTTGACATGAGCTTACCATCTATGAGCTGATAGAGCTGCGATCCGGAAGTGATCTCCGCCACCTCGCTCTTCCTCGTCCCCTTCCTGTAGCGGATCTTGTAGCCGATGATCTCGCCGTTCTGAGCCTCTGCCGGCGGAGGTTGCCATCTGATCATGATGCTCTATAACGTTAACAGTCCGGAAAACCAAAAGATATCCTCAGTATCACACGTTCTGATTTCATTCGACAGCAGTAAACACAGTCAATGCATCCGAAAACGAAAACTTCCTGACTATATCGTAACAGTACGCCAACTGAGTAAGTTAGTAGATCTACACTATTAAAAGATTACGACTTCGATTCAAACACCAACATGATCTCGTTCGTAAACGACAGCGATTCGGTTATGTCTGTTAAACCAAATCTGCGTTTGCACTGCCGCTGATCCAGATAGCGCAGTTGTTGTATATATATATATATATATATGAAACAGCTTCACAAACAGTCTTTTAAACCTTTTATTTCCGTGTTACAAATATTCAAATGATCACAGAAGAACTGGGATAAAAGTTTATAGTTCACACTGATGTCTACGGTAGTGATCAAAAAACAGCAAATCACCTTTTGAAATGTACCTAACGCTTCAAATAAAGATTGTATCGATAACATCGTTACACCAGTAGGTGGCGACATGTGACTGTTAAGAAAAAAATCATTGTATCATTCATTCAAGAGATTCGTTCAAAAACGCTGATTCATCCAGCAATGAAACAAGTCTTTATGAGTCGTTGAATCATTCACTCAAACTGATTAAAAAAAAAAATTTCAATTTAATTAAATATTTGAAATAGATTGTTGCAATTAACACTTTTCCAGAACCTCAACGTAAATTATTTTGTTTAGTTGTCTATTCAGAATCATGATCTCCATTAGAAACCAAAAAAAAAATCATGATTCTCAATTTATCCAGAATCGTGCAGCTCTACTGAATAAAATGAGCGAATACAAAATAATCGAAAAACAGTTGGTGAAAAGTCACCTACTACTTATAGTGAGATTCTGAAGTGCACATTCAATGACACTTTACTATCCCATGATGGACACTTTATGCCTGGTTCAGATTACACGATTTTAGCCGGATTTTGACACGAACCGTTTGACGTAGGGTGTCGTGGGGATTCGTAAACGACAACGGGCGTCGGGACGCAAGATTCGATCGTATCATCTCGTATAGTTTGTCATAGTGGGCGACAACCAACGTCGCGTCTGCGATGCTTCACGACATCACGACAAAAAGACTAGCATGTTTAATTTTTTTAACGGTCGTCCACGACGGTTCCGTCACATGTATGAGGTTGTCCAATAGGAGCACAGAAGCTTTTCCGTACACAACTTTCAAAAAGACAAATGAAAGAGAGACGATGGTGCTAACGTTAAAACTAAAAGTAAAAATATATAAGAAATCAATATTTTACCTCAAGTTCTCTTCGGAGGTTTGACAGCCCATACTGTCCTCTTCGAGCAGGGTTCTCAAGTCTCACGCAATGGCCGTGAGACACGCAATTCAACCAGTTCACGCTGAAAAGGCAATGCCGAGCAATCCAGGAAGTCAGTCACTACGAGTTTCGCCTTCTCGATGACATCACGCGCGCCATTAAACACGGCATGTGATGACTGGTCAGGAAGTAACGTGTAGTCTAAGATTTTAGGAGCCAAAATCACGTAATCTGACACACTGACTATCGTAACAGACAAAAAAAAAATCGTGTAATCTGAACCAGACATTACTATCCCATAAGGCCGTGAAGCGACGCGACTGACGGCGTAGGTCACATGACAACGACAAAATGGCGAATGTAGTACGTCCGAATTTCATTCACACAACCCAATACTACAGAACATACTTTTTTAACGGTCGCAATCCAAATTTAGTACCAGTATGAGATTTCTAACCACAGTGAGTATATTAACATGCCATTTATTCATCAGCTCCTCCGGGCTTCTACATGCAAAGCCAACAATAGTAACACGCTATCTAACCCTAAGTCATCGTCTCCCCGAGGCATCCATTACAGAACGTGATCGTCTTCCACGTAAAGCATGTGCAAGTATATCAGCCCTGCAACAGAGGGCATTGGGAGAGCAGTGGAGGCCGGCCTGAACCAAACCCATGAATAATAGATAAAGCTGTGAAGTGTAGAGGAGCCTGAGGGATTGAAGCTCGGGATAGATGGAGGAGGCCTGCGGTGCATGCTGGGATAATGAAGGCCGCCCAGCGTGGGTGGGGAATTAATTAATAGTATCCACAGTTGCCGTGTTCACGGGGCAGGAGGGAATCAACCAAATTAAATCTGCACCAAGTATGCAATTACTGTATTTCAATTTTCTACCAATTCCAGTTTACGTCGCTAACCGCTGCTTGTGTTTTCAGCAAAAACAAACTGCCTTATGGGTCACAGGGGTGTGTGAGGTGGCACCAGTGTGGGTCACAGTGTTCATTACACACACACACACACACACACGGATAACCCGAAACAGTCCGCAGGATCCCACTAATTAACCATCTTCTCATCCGATGTACAAAACTGAGTCTACATGGGACGTAAAGCCTTCATAATTATTCAGTGCTAATTACTGAGCCATAAAACCCATTACAGGCTTGAAAGTGTGTGGATCTGTGTGTAACCATAATGCAAATTGACTGGATTGTTACAGTTTTGCGGTTCTGAACAGTTGCTAGTGTTTAAGTCATGACCTATTGATGGGTTTGAAGTATTTGTTGAATGTTGAATGGATCAACCCGATCTCACGGGAATTCGTACGAATTTTACGAGGTGGCTAATTCGTAACAATTCATACGACCTCACTCGTACAAATTAGTACGATTTTGCTAAATCGTAGATATTTTACGAATTGGCCAATTCGTATGAATTCGTACGAATGACCTACCCCTGACCCCGCCCCTAAACATAACCGTCACGTGGGTTTGGACAAATCGTATGAATTCGTACGAGTGAGGTCGTACGAATTAGCCACTTTTTAATCACTCGTACGAATTCGTACGAATTGGTCGTGAGATAGGGTAGAATGGATACATAGTACACTCACGATAGATGCTATGTACTATATAGCAAATCGCACTTTAATGTACAGGCCCGATCCACATGTAGCCTACACACTATGTACTTATTACAATAACTGGGTACGAACCCTGAACCTAACCGTAACCTCAGTAAGTAAACATTCTTTAACTATAATTTTGGCCAGCGATATATATTAACTCTTTCCCCACCATTGGCTTTCTGTGTTATCGCTGTTATACAGTAGGGGGCGCTATTACACACCTGAAAGAGTCCTGAATCTCCAATGCTGACTGGACACATTTTTTTTTAAACGCTGATGAGGCAAGAGTTAAAAGTTATATATATATATACAGTATATTAGGGATGGGCAACGATTATTCACGATTAATCGCATCCAAAATAAAAGTTTGTGTTTACATAATATATGTGTGTGTAGTGTGTATAATTAATTTGTATATATAAATACACACACATGAATGTATATATTTAAGAAATATTTGCATGTGTATACTTTATATATGTTTATACATAATTAATATATAAATATAAATATTTGATATATTAATAACACATTTTTCTTAAATATATACATGCATGTGTGGGTATTTATATATACAAATTAATTAATTATACACACTAAACACACGTATATTATGTAAACACATACTTTTATTTTGGATGTGATTAATCGTTGCCCATCCCTAATATATATATATCTTCACATAAAATAGGTTAATTATATCATCGCACAGCTCTAATTTGCTAAACGCAACTATAAGGCATGAACACATTATAAACATAAACTATGTCTATAATAAATAAAAAAATACTAATATTACTTTTTTAGTGGTTACTTAAAAAAAAAAAAAAAAAAAAAAAAAAAACATTCTCACAAATGTATTTAAATGCATTCTTTATCACTGGCATATTTTGGCCAATAGTGATTTTTGTTTTATTTATTTATTCATTTATGATTATCGTGAGATCATTATTGTTGTTCTATATTGATGCTTTGGGGATGCTGTTTCTAAAATAGTCATTGCAATAAATAAATAAATCTATAATGTTGTGGTCCTTAAATATGGCTTATGTCCTTAATCCTAAATCTTCAAGCAAACCGTTATCAGACACTTTGAGAACTGAGGTGCAATTATATTACGATGCATTTAAACCTACTGTACGCGATTACAATTATGAACTATTAAAACACCATAATAGGGGCACTTCATTCATTCTTGCCTTAGCAAACGCCATGAAATAATAGTGCTAAATGCATTTTTCCAGCAAAAGACGCTAGCTTGACTAGAACAATAAACACACTCATGAATAAAAACAACAGGAGGAAGACTCATATTCCCCGGCAGCTAAACAAATATAAATTGTATCTTGAGAAAGAGGGGGAGGAGAACACAGAGGAAGAATAAATGAGGATGTGACGCTTTGTGACAGTGCACAGATGTGCAGTTAAATCGCCATCAGAGCTACTGTTCACTGTCACACAGCCTTCCTTACCTTCGAGTTCAGCACTTCAACCGTCATGTTCTGTGGTGGAGCGCTGGGGACTGAACACAGGGAGGACAGGGTTACTCAACATTTATTACATGGGTCCACTGCATTCTGATTGGTTAAAGGGTACATATCATGCTTTTAAATCATTCATTTTTACTTATAAATCATACATTTGGGGTCTATATAAAGCATAACTGCAATGCTTGGGTCTGAATTCCTCATTATTATAGCTCCACAGGCCCCTTTTCTGATGTGCGTCTGTGAGCGACCCGTTTCAAAGCGGCCCCTTTAAATAAAAAGGAGTTGCGTCTTTCCCCGCCCGCTTTCCAGGTCGCTGAGTTCACGGTCGGTTCAACTCCCCACGTTCGGCCATTATTGTAGTTTTATTAGAGATATACGATTACTATAGCTTCAAAGAACATTTTTAGTCACACGTTAACAAAATGTCAACAACGGAAGACTTGTCCATCAAGCCTAACATATTCGAGCCAGAGCGAGCGAGTTGATAAAGACGACGACGAACCTGCAGAACAACGTCTTCATATGGATGCAGTGGTATGTAAGTTAATTATGTTGTGTTATTAGTAGGGTTGGGTATCGTTTGAATTTAAACGATTCTGATTCCGATTCCGATTCCTTGTTTCGATTCCGGTTCCTAACGATTCTCGATTCCGATTCTTTTAAGAGGCAGGGTCAAAAAAGTTTAGCTAACCTTGCTAACCAACGGCCTTTCTGAAGGAAATACTACTTCTGTAAAAATACACAAATTTTGCATTTTGCCGAGATTTCGTTATTTTTAGAAAAGTGAAGCCACACTTTGGATCGCCAACGTAAGCTACTCATGTTCGACTCGCGCGGTTATGCCAACACTTCCGGTAGACGCTTCTTCGTTGGTGTTGTTCAGCGGTTTCTTCTTCCGCTCGGCGGACTGTGAATATCGAAACTAGGAATCGAAATTTTAACTTTTGAACGATTCCGGGAAAAACGAAAAGTTAGTCTCGGTTCCAATCGATACTCGATTCTCGATACCCAACCCTAGTTATTAGTGACTATTTCTCTTGTTAAAACAAGCACACTGACAAGATAAATGACTACGGTCTGATCTTACCGCTAAAAATCTGTATTGATGATAATATGATAACTTACGTTTAGAAAAGTATCAGAAAACAGAGCAGCTAAATGATAGAAGGAATTTACCACTCATTCAGACGAAGTCAATCGGCAAACCCTTCTTTATACTGGGTGAGGTTGTTGAAGTGGGGATCCTTGAAGTGCTTCGGGTCACTACATCCAACAACCGAACATTTTGACTTTCCCTCTCATAACTTCTGCATCATTGAGCTCGGACTACAAAATCGGAGTGAGAAATAATAATGGCGGATTGCTCGAAGTGTTGGACCGGTAGTCGATGTCATTATTTGTCAGTTCTGCTGCAAATACTGTGAGGTAATTGTTCAAAAAAAACGTAATAGAGAACAGAAAAATCTGAACAGGTTGAAAAATATGACCAAAACAGAATATAAAGATATAAACGAAGCACCTGAAGAGAATAATTTCATCTTTTCTGTACTTATAAACACCCCAAATATACAACAAACTGCATTTAAGGACTAAAAAAGTGGATTTTGCATGATATGTCCCCTTTAATGCCAGTACTGAGCAGTCAACTCGTTTTATATGATGACCACTAAACTATATATTTAACTATTGTCAATGGCTACTTTCATGTTTCTCAAAGCACTATGGGCTTGACATTCAATTTGTTGCTCACCAGCCACTGCGCAACTCAACATTTTCACAAGCCATAATTTTAACTTTTGGGGAAAAAATGGCATGAATATATTTGTAATATTGTCTCATAATTTGGCAGCAGGTTTATTAGGCTGCTGTCACTTTAAGACCAGATGCACGGATCCCTTATACTGTTACACATGCGTTTTCTTTCTCAACGGTTTACGTTCACTTAAAACATAACCGACTGTGTTTACGTGAATACTGATAAAGACCGGCATTTTGACATCATTTTGTGTGTATTTAAGTAGCGAAAAAGAACCCAATTTAGCCCTTTATGTGCGCGCACAAATTAGTAAAATTCTGCCCAATACGTGCAATCCCACACCGAAATTCAAGCCCTGTAACAGCAACAATATTCATCAAATGAAACGAGTGAGTGAGGAGAGGCGGGTCTGTGTGTCACTCGCTGTTGGAGAGATGAGAGAGAGAGAAAGAGCAGCTGGTATCGTGTATCTATTCTGCGGAAAATTAGTATTGTAAGCGTTTCAGACTTTTTGAGTATCGATATGTAACGTAAAATGTATTTTTGACAACACTACATTACACTTAGTTTATAATTTCAGATAGCTTTTTAAAAGACTACAATTGATCATCCCTCATTTTGAAATTTATCCCACCAAAGTGGCTAGAAGGAGTGACTGCGTTATACGCCACTGATAAAATCCGGTGTTAATGTCAAGCCCTGCCTTTGTTCATAATAACACAATTTAGAAAAGGACTCCATTTCACAGCAACCTTCAGAAAAATGGCCTAATTTTACAGAGAGCATAAAAAATGTAAGTGTCTAGAAGCTTGCGAGTCCCAGTTGAAGTATATAGTAATAACACCATAACATAGTTTCACTATAATTCACTCAACATTGAAAGGTATGGCATTAAGTTATTTTTGGAGCCTGCTGATATTGCTCTGTTGACGCAGCTACAACAGGGATATAGATGAGAGCTGGTTTATAGCCTAGTAAGGCTATACCCCTTATCATGGTTGTTTTGAGGAGCAAAATTAGTGGAGGAGTGGTGGAAACTGACTAGCAGGACGAAGCAAAAAGAGAAGATTTACTGTACCATCCGAGTATGTGCGCACAGAAAGGTCCTCAGTGGAGACTCCAGGTCCATGTTTGTTGTAGGCCACCACTCTGAAACTGTACTCCGTGAACTTCTTCAGTCCAGTCATGGTGTAGGACAGTGTGTTCACATCCAGATCCTGGTGAGAGAGATATAGGCAGCAAATAGCGGAGTTGTTATACACAGAGACTGCACGGATTGAAATTTTCTATAAAAATGCAAATATTTAGAAAGATACTAACAATTAGACATATTTTATGATATAAATATACATGTGTATAATACATGAATGATATTACAGAGGCTGGGTGAAGGTGGAGGTGAAGGAGGAGGTGAAAGAGGAGGTGAAGGTGGAAGTGGAGGTGAAGAAGGAGGTGGAGGAGAAGGTGGAGGAGGAGGTGAAGATGAAGGAGGAGGTGAAGGAGGATGTGGAGCTGAAGGGGGAGGTGGAGGTGAAGGTGGAATTGGAGATGAAGGAAGAGGCGGATGTGGAGGTGAAGGAGGCGATGGATGAGGTGGAGGTGAAGGAGGAGGTGGAGGTGAAGGTGGACTTGGAGATGGAGGAGGTGGATGTGGAGGTGAAGGAGGAGGTGAAGGTGGGAAGTGGAGGTGGAGGTAAAGGGAGGAGGTGGAGGAGGAGGTGAAGGAGGAGGTGGAGGAGGTGAAGGGGGAGTTGGAGGTGAAGGAGAGGTCAAGGTGGAGGTGGATGTGGAGGTGGAGGAGGAGGTGAAGGGGAGTTGGGGTGAAGGAGGTGGAGGAGGAGGTGAAGGAGGAGGTAGAGGTGGATGTGAAGGTGAAGGGGAGGGAGGAGGTGGCGGTGGAGGGGGAGTGTGGATGAGATGGAGGTGAAGGAGGAGGTGGAATTGGTGATGAAGGAGGAGCTGGATTTGGAGTGAAGGAGGAGGTGGATGAGTGGAGGTGGATGGGAGGTGAAGGAGGAGGTGAAGGTGAAAGTGGAGGTGAAGGAGGAGGTGAAGGTGGTGTGGAGGTGAAGGAGGAGGTGGAAGAGGAGGTGAAGGGGGAGGAGGAGGTGGCGGGTGGATGAGATGGAGGTGAAGGAGGAGGTGGAGGTGAAGGTGGAATTGGAGATGAAGGAGGAGGTGGATGTGGAGGTGAAGGAGGAGGTGGTGAGGTGGAGGTGGAAGGAGGAGGTGGAGGAGGTGAAGGTGGAATTGGAGATGGAGGAGGTGGATGTGAAGGTGGAGGTGAAAGTGGATGTGGAGGTGAAGGAGGAGGTGAAGGATGAAGTGGAAATGAAGGAGGAGGGTGGAGGAGGAGGTGAAGGTGGAAGTGGAGGAGGTGGAGGAGGAGGTGAAAGAGGAGGTAGAGGTGGATGTGGAGGTGGAGGGGAGGAGGAGGAGGTGGATGTGGAGGTGAAGGAGGAGGTGGATGAGGTGGAGGTGAGGAGGAGGTGGAGGAGGTGAAGGTGGAATGGAGATGGAGGAGGTGGATGTGGAGGTGAAAGTGGATGTGGAGGTGAAGGAGGAGGTGAAGGATGAAGTGGAAATGAAGGAGGAGGTGAAGGAGGAGGTGGAGGAGGAGGTGAAGGTGGAAGTGGAGGAGGAGGTGAAAAGGAGGTAGAGGTGGATGTGGAGGTGAGGAGGAGGTGGCGGGGGAGGTGGAGGAGGAGGTGGATGTGAAGGTGGAGGAAAAGGTGAAGGTGGAGGTAAAGGTAGAAGAGGAGGTGGAGGGGGAAAAGGAGGTGAAGGTGGATGTGAAGGTGGAGTTGAAAGAGGAGGTGGCGGAGGTGAAGGATGAGTTTTACCTGCTCAGTATCCATGCCCTTCTCCATGTGGTAGATCTTGTAGTTTAGGATCTCTCCATTGCCTATGAGGGGCACGTCCCAGCTGAGACTCACTGTGGTGGGGGACGTGACCACTGCATGGAGGTTAGGAGCAGGACCAGGAACCTGGACTATTACATAGAGAGACAAAAACAACATGTTTTTGTATTGTTTAATTAATGTAATTTTTTATTCATTTAATTTAATTTAATTTAATTCAATTCATTTAATTTAATTTCATCAGGTTTTTTTATTTAATTATTTTCAATTAATTTAATTTATTTCACTTCACTTCATTTCATTATTTCATCAATTTAATTGAATTTATTTTCATTTAATTTCCGGCACCTTTTGTCTGTCACTGTTTTTCTCTGACATGTCCATTTCTGCTTTGTCAACCTTGTTTGTAAACCAGTCACACCGATAAAGCACATTGAAATGGACTTGAATAGAGAGAGTGAGATCTCTCATGACAGTGGTGTGTGTCGACAGACACCTCTATAACACACACACCAGCTCAGGCTGCAGGATTGACGTGATTTCATTTGCTCAGCAGAGCGGAGGGGATGGAAATGAGATTCTATGTTGCTTAACTTTTGTTTACTTGTCAGGGTCATGAATCATTACGATCAATTATAGGCTCCGACGAGTGTCTGTTAAATCTGTTGTTTTCCA
>NW_024121399.1:4191071-4287151 GCF_016745375.1 Pimephales promelas
GAAGGCAGAGAAAGTGATACAGAGGCACGTTGTAGACGATTATATGAGGTTGTCACAAAATACAACCACCGACTTCCATTCACCTCAAACTCACACACATTTATTTTAAAGTTGGTGAATTTTGCATCATGTGAAGACGTGTGACCAATAAAAGACAGTGACCTCTTTGCTGAAGCAAACTGTAAATCTGCAGGACTGCAGTAATGTGGAGTAGATTGTAAATTTATACATTTTGGATGTATTATATGTTGAATAATGGTTTTAAAAGAGACTCCGCAGTCAAAAGAGACACTTTTGCGTGTTCAAAGTCTATTGTGACTGGTTAATGCAAAATAAACCATCACTGTCTATAACCGGCGCTAAATTTTTAATAACATTGTCACCTGTGATCTTGCCATTGGCTTCTGAAGGCGGCTGCCAGTTGACGATGATGGTTCGTGGTCGTCCCTCTTTGCTCACTACAGTCACATCTTTAGGTGCAGAACTTGGGACTGGGAAGAAAGACAAAATGATTCAAGACTACAAATAGAGAAATTCCCTCATACTTGATGTTATTTCAAAGTTGAATGCTCATGAATTCTCAAAACAGCCAAAAATCAGCTTATTGTCATTACTTTTTACTTGATGGGAATCTTCTCTTGAAAATGGCATGCACGTTTTTCAAAACGATATAAAATTAAAATGAACGCAGAGTTCATTTCTGAAGCCCAAAGTAAACTCCGACCATCCTGACCGCGTGACGTACAAAGTAACTTTCATAATGGTGCGTTCACACCAAACGCGAATAGAGCGTCTGGCGCCAGTGATTTCAATGTTAAGTCAATGTAAAGACTCGTTCAGCTAATTGTCATTACTTTTTACTAAATGGCATGCGCGTTTTTCAAAACGATATAGAATTAAAATGAGCGCAGAGTTCATTTCTGAAGCCCAAAGTAAACTCCGACCATCCTGACCGCGTGACGTAATTTTCATAATGGTGCGTATTTTTCATAATAGTCCAATGCAATACCGAGAATTTATATTGAATTTTATACTCCATGGTTATACTAATGAAACGTTAGTCACAAAAACAGATAAAACAGACACCCCTCGTTGTGTTTATGCTTCTTTTTAAAATTATATTAAATAAACATAACTATATATAAAATTACATCTAAACGTATGTACGTTTCGTTTCAAAGACGGGAGGACAGTACATGTTGAAGACTCTGCCATAATCCCGTTTTCCTCTGTTCTCCGCCGCTTAAATCTCCGCAACCGGAAAAGGACGAGCATCCTTGCGTCAAATGCGGAACTTATGCGTGCATATAGCCCATTTCTAAATGAAGTATAGCATTATTTACAAACCAGTTGTTTACGAGTTGTCAGTCATTCTTAAGATCACTTAGAAAGTGTAAGTAAATATAGTAAATACAGGTACTTTGTAGTTATAAAGCATTTAGTAGTGGTTAGTTAACTATGTTCGTGAGCTAATCTAAAGTGAGGACTATTCATGCTTTGTAAAGCATTTATAAAGGTGATTTAAAGACTCATCAATCTTCTAAACAGTAAAATGTAACAAACAACGCAGTGATACAGAAGATAGAAATATTTTACAGCCTTTAAAAATGCTTTACAAGGCATGACTAGTCCTCACTTTAGATGAGCTCACGAACATAGTCAAATGACCACTAGTACTAAATGCTTTATAACTACCCAAATTAACCCTGAATTACAGCATTAATACATGTTAATAAAGCATTTATTAACGCACTAAGTAACCATCACTATATGTCTGAATGATAAGCTGTACATTTAAATAGTTTATTAATCATTTACTTACACATCTTACGAACCATTGACAACTCTCAAATAACTGGTTCATAAAAAATGCAATTCTTCATTTAGAAATGATAAATTGATCATTAATAAAGGATGAAAATACAATTATTTAACAAATTATAGATATGCTTTTAAATCAAGAAGAAAGCATAAACTGCTTATTAATGCTTTATGAATGATATATTAATGGTATACTCATACTTAAATTATTATTAGCGTGTAGTTATTATAAAGTGTTACCTACTAAGGATATGAATTGAGCTGTTTAGTCCAATTTTTCTATTCTTCTAGAAAAATTGGACTAAACTTATTTCTTATTCAATACCCTTATTCATCGTCTGGTGTCGTTTAAAGCCTCAAGAAACTCTCATTTGGACCTTGAACCGTTTGGACCCCATTGAAGGCCATTATATGGAGAAAATCCTGGAATGTTTTCATCAAAACGAAATTTCTTTTCGACTGAAGAAAGAGAGACGTGGACATCTTGGATGACATTTCTTCACAAAAAGGCGTCCATAAACACTCTTACAAAGTAATTAGTATTCAGTGCCCCATGTAGAGTACGTACTTGTTTCAAAAGTTGTCCCATGTGCTGTCATGCTCCAGGTGCTGGTCCTCCGGGCCTTCGTCACCATGACCGAGAACTCATACAAAGTGTTGGGCTTAAGACCCACCACCGTGTGAGAAAGTGTGGTGGTATTAGCCACCTAAAACGAATAAATCAATGTCAGGGGTGTACCAACCAAAAATGATCCACCTAATCCCGTGAGCAGCCTGGCTTCTGTTCACCATACCTTAAACTTTGTGTTTGCAGGTATGTTGGTCTTCCAGCGCACCGTGTAATAGCGTGCATCTGTGATCTTCTGGTTCTTGGGCAGCGAGTTGTCCGCCCATGTGACTTTGATGTTGTCGTGGCCCAGAACGGACGCCTGAACGCCCACAGGAGGCAGCATGGGTAAAGGTTCTGGTACTGGAGTGTATGGAGCATGGAAAAGTTCGTACAAATCAACATCAGGGTCTATGGGGTCTGCAAGCAAATTACACAACGTCCCATGGAAAAAATAAAAAGGTGAAAGGCGAAAAAAGGGAGCACGATTACGTGGGTTTTAGGACGGGAGACACGTAACGAACCGGGAGAACGGGTTAATGAGTTAAAATGGGAGTGAGGAGGGGGGGAATGTGGAGGTGGGATTGGGAAAGGGAGAAAGAGAGAAAATATTGTATTAGAACAGGATATCCAGAGCTACAGAGAACTACATCTACAATGAGTCAAGGAACTACATCAATGGCGTCTACATTACATACAGAAGGATAACGACCAATCTTAACAGGCTGTGAGGGATAGACTTAGTGTTTGGATAAAGGTCCTTGTACACATGTAACTTTCAAAACTGTTTAATGGTTTTGTCTACTAATATTTTTAATTTTTATCTCATTCTAAACCTAAACCTGTACGATTGCCTTTTTTTCCATTAACCCATATTACTAGGGAGGTTAAGCCCAAAAAATAGGCCTTTGACTTCAAGTCATGATGCAAAGGTCTCCTTTGGTATGGTAGTACCTTAGGGTCATACAAATAAATTTATCCTAAGACACAAGTGAGATCACACTTTGTATCAGAAATAAATATGTTTTTTTCAAAAATGCCCGCCAATGCGCCGAAAATACTCTAGAGCCCGTATCTTTCCTTCGGTTATCGCTATAATGACAAATTTAGTGTCAAAGTGTACATTTTTGGGGTCAAGGAATCCAATGAAATTACCCATACCATGACAGTTGTGGCTAAATATTAGGGCTGGGTAATAAATATCGATTTCTCGATATTAATCGATTCTTATTTTTACGATCTCAAGAATCGATTGGTCATCCTGTTTTATTTGAATGAATGGATCATTGTATCGCGGCTGCGTGCATCCAAAAAAAAATTGCTTTCTTTGTCCTTTGTTACTATTGCATCTTGAATGCCCTCGAGGTAAGCTAAAACATATCAAAAATTAATTTCAAAGTCAACTATCCCTTTAAGTTGTGAATGGAATGTGTGCTTGGCATGCGTTTTTTGATAAGAAATTGCACACTTCACCTCCAATTGTCATGGTAAGTACAACATTATTGTTTTTTAGTCTTGAAACCAACTTTATTGGACTCGTTGACCACAAAAAATGTACACGTTGATACCAAATTTGTCATTATAGCTATAACAGAAGCAAAGATGTGGGCCTCTCAAGTATAAGTGTGTGAGGTTGATCTTTGAGGAACTCACAGTCAAACATAAAACATTGCATATATATAGAGAGCAAATTGCACAGTATTTCACACATATGAAATATTAAAATCTCCTTTTCTATGCTAAACATGTCTGTATATCCTGGAAGAGGGAAAATCGTCGCCTTTACCCTTTCACTAAACATTCCTACATTCTCTCTAATGGTGGAAGAGATGCTTGTGTGTGAAGGAACGGGTGAAGATTCCCTTGAGTTCAGTTAAAGGTAAACCAGGAGAAATGAGAAAAACCATGTACCACATTGCATGCTGGGAGGTAATAAGAGCGCACCATTGATCAAAACGGCAGGTGAGAAATCATCCGGTTTTTCAGAAAGTGGCCAGCTTTAGTTTTTCTCTCTTTCATTACTTGTCCAGTGTGAATCAAGTTTTCTAATTATTATTAAATAGCCATATTAATATATAAATCACAAAAATGTTGCCACATTATTCATAGTACAACAAACCTGTAATTTTTGTTTTTGACACAAAAAATTGAAATTGAAATTTAAGAAATACAAAATTAAAAAGTAATGATTAAAATCAAATTTAGTTTTTATAATACCAAAGTTTATTTTTTTTGTATAATATGTATGAATTTGGTTAATGTATGTGAATGATTGATGTGTTGCCACTTGACGTCTTCCGCTGCCTTTATAAGAGACCACAATGGAAATAAGTCTTCGGGCTTTATTGTGTTATCCCTGACTACTTTTGTATTTGATTTTAATGTATGAAATATTTCATATTTTTATATTTAAGTGGTCAAATAAAATCAATCAATCAATCAAATAATGCAGACTACGTTGTCTATCACTCTAGATAAAACATGTTGTGTGCCAAATTTGAAGTTGATATAAGTTCAGGTTTATTCCAAAAAATGTCCACCGGGTGACACACATTTCATTGATTTTTGAAAAAATAAAAAATGCAATATGTGTTCTCCTGTAACAAATTAATACATTTCTGTCACAATATCACTCGTATCACAAAACAGCCACCAAATATGGAGCCTTATGACCTTTCCGACGATGGGTTTTGTCAAGATTATTTATTATAAAATAGTTCATTAGCAATATGAAACATGACCCCGCCCACTAGGGGGAGGAGCCTGCTAAAAGGTTTTAAAGGAGTACTCACCCCCATGTCATCCAAGATGTCCATGTCTTTCTTTCTTCAGTCGAAAAGAAATTAAGGTTTTTGATGAAAACATTCCAGGATTTTCTCCATATAATGGACTTCAATGGGAACCAAACGTTCAAGGTCCAAATGAGAGTTTCAGTGCAGCTTCAAAGGGCTTTAAACAACACCAGGCGATGAATAAGGGTCTTATCAAGCGAAACGGGCGGTCATCAAAATGAACGAATCTTTTTTCAAGTCATTTGGTTCATTCAACAAACGATTTGCAAAAAGATTTGTTCATTTTGATGAACGAGTTCAAACGGGAGAGTCACGAACGCTCATCACAGAACAGAGAAAGGCGACCATTTGAGCTTATAAAACTTAAACTTTGTTATTTATTTATTAAATGAGCGATCGTTTCGCTTGATAAGACCCTTATTCATCGTCTGGAGTCGTTTAAAGCCCTTTGAATCTGCACTGAAACTCTCATTTGGACCTTGAACCGTTTGGTCCCCATTGAAGTCCATTATATGGAGAAAAATCCTGGAAAGTTTATCAAAAACCTTAATTTCTTTTCGACTGAAGAAAGAAAGACGTGGACATCTTGGATGACATGGGGGTGAGTAAATTATCAGGATGTTGAGAGTTAAGGGGTTAAATCTAATTTTGCACAAAAATGTTTCTAGTTGCTCAAGAAAAACTGCACTTTTAGCACACATTTAGCACTTCAGTTGATAAAAATGTCAACAACGAGATCACCAGTGTTTTATAATGATAATTATCATCATGTCAGCAAAGTGACTCATTTCCTCTTAAGATGTTCCTGTATGTCAGTGTTTAATCAAAGCTCTGCATCTCCATCATGCTCAGCGCTATTAAGCAGCCCTTCAGTTGTGAAGCGCAGATGGCTTTATCTGCATCTCATCATCATGACAATTCCTCGGGTTGCTAGGAAGAAAAGCACTGGAGACCACCAGACGGCCTCTAATGAGAGAACCATGCATAATCGTAGCATCAATATGATCACATAGAAATTCAACAGAAACTTGGCTTAGACTCCATGAAGTTTCTTGAGCTAAATATATGTGTCATCATCATCCATAGGGATGTCAATTTACATAAATTCCCATAATCGATCGCTGTTAAAATTAACAATAATTTAATCAATTAATTGCTAACCATAACCTCAACGTGTTACTCAACAACCCAACACACAAAAAAGGAGTTGTTTAAGCGTAGAAGCTTGGCTTTAAAGTGAATCACTTAACAAGTGCTTTTAAATTCATCAGACATATTAGAAGTGCTCTATTTTCATATTGTGAAAAATCTAAATGAAATTTAGAAAATGAAAATGTGATCTGTAAAATCATACATATCTTGTGTCATACTCACTGAAAACTAGCATTTACTTCAATTAAAGACAAACTATTCCAAGTTTTTGTTTGAAAAAGTGCATCTTAATGATCCTTTTGCGCCACTTTTGGTTTGTAAGTTAACTTTGCGAAACGTTAGTAAACGTTTATTTCAACCCGGTCTCACCCCAAGACGTCATATAACTGACGTTTTGGGACGTCTTTTGACCATACGTCAATATTCGCCTTTTTAGGGCCCCCTTAAACGTCGGTAGATGAGGTTATGGGATCCTAACTCTACCCCATACCTAAACCTAACCCGTCACCTAACTGCGGTTAAAGGTAAAGCGTCAGTTGTATGACGGCCCGGGATCGCCATCTACCGACGTTTTAAGGGGGTCCTAAAAAGGCTGATATTGACGTATGGTCAAAATACGTCCCAAAACGTCAGTTATATGACTTTTTGGGATGAGACTGTTATTTATTTCGAGCGGGTGATCTGGAGCGAGCCCGAAAACAACATAAGACTGTGCAGATCACGGAGTGAAGTTGACATGATGCTTCGCTAAAGAAATACGACTTCCAGGAACCGATCGCATCGTGATCATGAATGTTTTCCAACGTCAATTGAAAGTTAAACCAATGGAAACTGGACCAGTATAGTGGTTAGGATGATGTGTAGAGACCAATCGAACACTGTTTTACAGCTTGGGATGGTTTGATCGCACGGATTGACAGGTCTTGGTTTATCATGTGACATAGAATTGTTTATTCCATGCACTTCTATTGTGGCGTTTACACTAGGAAGTAGTTCTTATGTCCCATAAAATTACTTGTTAGGAGTTTTTTTTTTTTTAATTACACAACTACGGTGTAATCACACACCTCACACCTCAAAACTACACACTCTAATGATGAACTTGCTTAATCAATCATTTATAAGTTTTGTCAATTAAATTATTATCGACAATTAGGGGTGTGCGATATATATGGAAGCTTGCTTTTGCCACTTAATGAAAAAAAAGGTAATTGCGAATTTTTAATCTCACAATTCTGACTTTTTCTCACAACTACGAGTTTACATCTCGCAATTCTGACTTTATTCTCTGAATAAAGTCGCAATTGCGTGTTATAAAGTCAGAATTGCGAGATATAAAGTATCTCACAATTTGAGATTATATCTTTTTTGAATTTTGAGATATAAACTCACAATTATGTTATAAAGTCAGAAATGCGAGATGTAAACTCGCAATTGGGAGAAAAAAAGTCAGAATTGTGAGATAATGTCTTAATTCAGTCTTTTTTTCTCACAATTGCGACTTTATTTCTCACAATTGCGACTTTATTTCTCGCAATTGCAACTTTATCTCTAGAATTGCGACTTTATATCTTGCAATTGTGACTTTATATCTCAGAATTGCGACTTTATTTCTCAGAATTGCCACTTTATATCTCGCAATTGCAACTTTATCTCTCAGAATTGCGACTTTTTATCTTGAAATTTTGACTATATCTCAGAATTGCGACTTTATTTCTCAGAATTGACACTATATCTCGCAATTGCAACTTAATCTCTCAGTATTGCGACTTTATATCTCGCAATTGCGACTTTATCTCTCAGAATTGCGACTATATTTCTCAGAATTGGAACTTTATATCTCAGAATTGCGACTTTATATCTCACAATTGCGACTTTTTATTTCGCAATTGCAACTTTATCTCTCAGAATTGGAACTTATATCTCAGAATTGCGACTTCATATCTTGCAATTTCGACTTTATCTCTCAGAATTGCGACTTTATATCTCGCAATTGCAACTTTATCTCTCAGAATTGTGACTTTATATCTCAGAATTGCGACTTTATATCTAGCAATTGTGACTTTGTCTCTCAGAATTGCGACTTTATTTCTCAGAATTGCGACTTTTTATTTCGCAATTGCAACTTTTTCTCTCAGAATTGCGACTTTTTATCTCGCAATTACAACTTTATCTCTCCGAATTGCGACTTTATATCTCGCAATTGCGACTTTATTTCTCAGAATTGCTACTTTTTCTCTCAGAATTGCGACTTTATATCTCACAATTGCGAATTTATTTCTTACAATTCTGACTTCATATCTCGCAATTGTCGCAATTTTTTTATTTTATTTTTTTATTCAGTGGCGTTAACAAGCTTCCATAGATATATATCATCTACGATAATGTTGTGATTTTTATTTTAACGATGTGTCATGTGACATTATCGAATATCTCTTACTTTACAAAAACACACACATAAACTATGCGATTTAGTCTATTAAAATGCGTTTATAATGCCTCTAATATTCAAGATAAGAGGGAAAAAATACCTCTGTATGTCTTTTATACTTATATAATTTAATATAGTCAATTAATATCACGTTTTTTTCTCCAAATATCAACATGATTACAAATGTGATATTGATTTTAGACACCACCACACAGAATATGCAATTTATACTGTTTTAGATCGAGTATATTGAAGCTGTGTGTGTGTGTGTTGTATGACCTACCTGACTGGGGTCGTGTGATGGCGCTCTCGTACACAGGGATTCCCTCCCCCACGTTGTTGTAGGCCTTCAGTGTGATGACGTAGTGTGAGCTGGGATCTGGCAGGAGGAATACAATCATTTAGATAATCAAACCCACGGCTCCACTGAGAGCTTCACACACATTCATCATCCTAGCAGGGGTGCAGATTTAAACACCATTATTGATTCTCGCTCGTGTAATTAGATGATTTGCGAAAACTGAAATTACGCCGTTTCTTCTGATGAATATTTTTTCTCTTTTCTTTAAATGTAATTAAAACGCGGTGAAGAGAGAAGGGTAAATCTCCCGCTCTCGAGTCCCACAATCCTTCATGTTTCCTTTCATTCACTTTTATAGACAACAGAGCTGTTTAATGAGTGCTACAGCACGTCACGTTTGTCTGATAACGATCATAAATCATAAATTAAACATGTTACCAAAAAGGGCAGTGGTATTATTGCAGGTTTTAGGGATATAGCGGTAACATTATTTAACTTCTATAGCATTTCTTAATCTTAATTAACGTTAATTTCAGCATTTCTTAATACATTATTAAAAATAAATGTTGTAAGCCATGTCCAAGTGATCTGAGGGCGCTTTGTGGCTACAAAACGATATAAATACTGTTCGTTTTCTCACACAAACCGCTCGTTTCGTGTCTTAGGCCATTACATTTACGAGTCATTAAATCATGTTTAATTTGGACTTCTCTTTGCATGCTTTTTGAGGTGGTGACCATAGACCTCCATTATATCACTGACAGACACGAACGGTTTGAGCTAAAAATATCAAAATTGAAACTACTGCGGAAACAAAGACACCTACATCTTGGATGCCCTTGAGGTAAGATAAAACATACCAACAATTAATTTCAAAGTGAACTATCCCTTTAATCTGTGCTGTTTTACATTCAGTTGAAATCATACTGGGTCATTATTATAATGAGGGGTCTTACTCAAGTTCTCGATGGTGTAGTATCTCTGTTTGTAGTCCACTTTAATGGTCTGTGCGTGAGGGCTGCCGATCCCATAGCCGATAGTGTAACCCCTCACCACGATGTCCTGGTTCTCCGGGGGCGTCCAACTCACTACGATGCTGTTCACCAGAGGCCGCACATGTAAGGAGCTGGGGACGTCCGGCACCCTTGTCTCTGAAACCAGAGAACGAGACATATTACACTCTGTCATCCTAATCGAGCAGCAGTTCTCACAGGAGTCCGCCTGTGTTTACCGTCCAGATCGCTCTCGAACGTCTCAGCCGTGACCCAATCTGTGGCGGGACCCGTGCCGTTCACCGAAATGGCCGCCACTCGCAACATGTATTCAGTGCCTCGCTGCAGACCTGGAAAATATAGAAAAAAAACTCAATACAAGCTTTGTACAACTTTAAAATTCTAATATTCAACAATAATATTGATCTGCCTGCATTGACACCCTTATATGAGAACTGAACTGAGATGGACGATGACATCACTGTTGACATCTTCTCCAGAACGGCTATATACAGTATATAAATGAACTAAATTAATAATTTGTTTACAACAAAAATGAAACAAAACTGAGCTGGACTGTGACGCTATTTTCTTCTGGAAACAAACTGTGTTGCATTATTATTACAGTTATCCCCGTAAAGCTGCTTTGAAACAATCTGTATTGGAAAAAGCGCTACACTGTAAAAATGAATATGCTTTATCTAATCAAAAAATTTGTGGCAACAGATTACAAGCAATATTATTAATTAGAATTGAGTAATAATTAACCCTCTTGGGTTGTTCGTTTCAGAGTCACACTCGGGGTGTTCGGGTCCAAATGGTCAAAATATTTAAAAAAAAAAAAAAAAAAAATCACGATTTTTTTTTTACTCGTTTTTTATAATATTTTTTCTTTTCTTTTTTGGTGTTTTGAAAATTAAAAAAATAAAGAAATTATAATTAGTATTAATGCAATAATTATGACAAAATTTCCCCCCATTGAACATAATAGAAAAAATATTTTATTATTATTTTTTATTTTTTTTATTTTCTTTTAAAGCTGTATTTCATTTTAGAGTCAAGCCTAGGCCTCATAAAAGCAATTTTTGAAATGAGATGGATGCCATCTGGTGGACAAACTGAGAATTTTAAAAATGCAAAACGCATATAATCTGAATTTTTTTGGTGTGTTTGTGTATAAAAGTGTGTTTGTGTGTGTGTGGATGTGTCTGTTTTGCACTCTTGATGTTTTATAGATTCACCCCTTCACTGTTGTGTCCTTTTTTAAGATCGTGACTGATTTGTAGATTGTATGCACAAAAAAGCTCAGTATTTTCACATTTTTGCCAATTTCCCATTCATTTTCCATGCGGGTTCATTTGGACCCGAACACCCCAAGTGTGACTATTTTTTATACAACCACTTAGACTATTCACATCCTGTCCCCAATTTTTTGGGGTGTTCAAATACCAAATACCAACAAAGTCACCATTCGGGTCCATTTGGGCCGAAAAACCCCAGAGGGTTAATCAAATTAATTCCTTAAAAGTTAACCATTTAAAATGAGTAAAACTTACAACAACAATCAAAAAAACATAAATTGAAGTCACCATTATGGTGATCAGTGTTTGTTTTAAAATGACGGTTTTCTCCTTCAGTGATTCTGCTTGTTAACATCAGGTGTCTTCAATGTTGGCAATATAAAATAAAGAGTTCTGAATTAATCTTTGATGTCTGTCTGTTAGTGAGATTAGCTTACTACTAGATTACTAAGTATTAGCAATAGTAAAAGTGAAGTACTTCTGTACATCTCAATCAACCAGTCAGCTCATTTCTCTGAAACAAACAGTAATGTGTGTTTCTCAAGCCATTTACTGAGACAAAATCGATAACCACACCCACATCATCATCATCATAGTCCGTGCGACACACTGACCTGCAAGCTACAGCTTTGCCTCGAGGGCTGATTTATACACTAGACTGGCATGCTGTCTTTAAATAAGCCAGAGGTTGTAATTGCTTTAAAATGTTAATAAGCGTCTGCTTAGAGCGTCGAATGCAAAAGACAGAGCTGTTCCCACGGCCTTGTGGGATATAGAAACCCATGTCTTCTTTTAACACTCCACTTCAAGCCTTTGAATTCAGAAATATCTGCTTTGATGCCAAACACAACGTGACACCCATGAAGCTGTTGATGTCTATTTGGGATTTCATTTTCACTTTTTGTTTTATTAATGGATAGAGTTTGTCACTTGAGGCTCTATATTATGAATATGTCTGTCTGAGAAATGAGTTTTTCTAGAGACGGTAACGTTACATGGGTAAGGACAAAATTTAACTGGTGCCGTCTAAAAATAAAATTAGTCAGCCAATATGTAGAGTATCAATCATGTAATTAATTTGCTTAACAAAATCAACCAATTTAATTACATGACACACTAATTAATTATTCAAATAGGATCAGGGCGCATGAATAAATGAGTAATTTTGAATTAATTGTGCTAAATTACCTCAAGATAACTAAGCTGACATGTTTTTTTTATAATTTTTGAGTTATTAAAGGATTAGTTCACTTTTCAAAAAACTTTTGCTGATAATTTACTCACCCCCATGTCATCCAAGATGTCCATGTCATTCTTTCTTCAGTCGAAAAGAAATTAAGGTTTTTGATGAAAACATTCCAGGATTTTTCTCCATATAATGGACTTCAATGGGAACCAAACGGTTCAAGGTCCAAATGAGAGTTTCAGTGCAGCTTCAAAGGGCTTTAAACGATTCCAGGCGATAAATAAGGGTCTTATCAAGCGAAACGATCGCTCATTTAAAAAGAAAATAACAAAGTTTAAGTTTTATTAGCTCAAACGCTCGCCTTGCTCTGTTCTGTAACAAAATGAACAAATCTTTTTCTGAATCAATTCAGTCGTTTCCTTCGCAGAATCAACCAAATGACTCGGGAAAAGATTTGTTCATTTTGATGAACGAGTTCGAACAGGAGTGCGTTACAGAACAGAGCAAGGCGAGCGTTTGAGCTTATAAAACTTAAACTTTGTTATTTATTTATAAAATGAGGGATCGTTTTGCTTGATAAGACCCTTATTCATCGCCTGGAATCGTTTAAAGTCCTTTGAACAAGTTTGCAGTTTGTACTTAAAGTTTCTTTTGGAACTTTAACCGTTTGGTCCCCATTGAAGTCCATTATATGGAGAAAAATCCTGGAATGTTTTCATCAAAAACCTTAATTTCTTTTTGACTGAAGAACTAAAAGTCATAGACATCTTGGATGACCAGGCGCGGAGTTTGCGGGGGGGCAGGGGGAGCGTTGCCCCCCCGGTGGCTGAAACGGGTAATCGCATTTTCTTAAAAAGGCTGTAAAAAAACTACCAACCCCAATCTCTTTAAGTTATCGCTCACTCGGTCGATTGTGTCATCTAACTCTGAGAGAAGCTTTTCTGCGATAAATGGGCGTCAATTTGAAATGTGCTGGGGACAGAGACGTACTCGAAAGGGCATTTTCACAAGTGCTGGGTACGCATTCATTCTTTTTCTCTCTTTCGAGTAGGTCATGTTTTGAAAGACGATGTTCTGTAGCTCCTGATGTACATAAATAAAAATGAGCACAATGTCCGAGTATAGTGAGTATAAAGTATACGCCCTTTATTGCATAAATAAAAATGAGCACAATGTCAGAGTATAGCACTTTTTTCATGTGTATAGTGAGTATATAAAATATATACTCCCTTTTTCGTGTATACAGTGATGGTCCAGATCCAGGACTCGGGAGGTTCGAGGTTCTAATCCGCACTCGTAAAGTTTTTTTTTTCCCCCCTCATCAAAACCAATAGGTAGCCTAATCCCGTGTCTTAAAATTTTTTCAATGATTCATGAAGTATAAATGCGAAATGTAACTAGTTTTTAAATCATTATCATTGCCAGAATGTGTTTTGAAAAAAGGAAAGAAAACTTTAAGGTTGAAGATAATATTTTAACAGTGCAAAAGTGGTCCACATTTCATGATCCTATAACGAAGATGCGACGAGAAGTGGCTGTTAATGCGAAGTTCTAGCTGTTTACAATGACATAAAGGCAATAAAATATCAGTGTATTGTTTTACTGTTTTTTCTTGGGATAAAAATAAATATGTGTTTATTTAGCATGTTTTTTTTTTTTTTTTTTTTTTTTTTTGCCCCCCCTGGCTCGAATGTCAAACTCCGCCTATGGATGACATGGGGGTGAGTAAATCATCAGCAAAAGTTTTTTTTTGAAAGTGAACTACTCCTTTAATAGGCCCAAGCGGCACGGTTATTAGTGCCGAGGTCGACGATAACTTCAAAATAACCAAGTATCGCTTCGTCCTTCTGAGTTTGACATGAGCTTACCATCTATGAGCTGATAGAGCTGCGATCCGGAAGTGATCTCCGCCACCTCGCTCTTCCTCGTCCCCTTCCTGTAGCGGATCTTGTAGCCGATGATCTCGCCGTTCTGAGCCTCTGCCGGCGGAGGTTGCCATCTGATCATGATGCTCTATAAAGTTAATAGTCCGAAAAAAAACAAAAGATATCCTCAGTTCCACTCGTTCTGATTTCCTTCGACAGCAGTAAACACAGTCGCTGCATCCGAAAACGAAAACTTCCAGACTATATCGTATAAGTACGCCAAATAAGTAAGTTAGTAGAGCTACACAATTAAAAGATTACGACCTCGATTCAAACACCAACATGATCTCATTCGTAAACGACAGTGATTCGGCTATGTCTGTTAAACCAAATCTGCGTTTGCACTGCCGCTGATCCAGATCACAAACAGTCTTTTCAACCTTTTATTTCCGTGTTACAAATATTCAAATGACCACAGAAGAACTGGGATAAAAGTTTATAGTTCAGATATAAACATTGATGTCTACGGTGGCGATCAAAATACAGCAAATCACCTTTTGAAATTAACATAACGCTTCAAATAAAGATTGTATCGATAACATCGTCACACCAGTAGGTGGCGACACGTGACTGTTAAGAAAAAATCGTTGTATCATTCATTCAATAGATTCGTTCAAAAACGCTGATTCATCCAGCAATGAAACAAGTCTTTATGAGTGAGTCGTTGAATCATTCACTCAAACTGATTTAAAAAAAAAATTCAATTTAATTAAACATTTGAAATAGATTGTTGCAATTAACACTTTTCCAGAACCTCTACGTAAATTAGTTTGTTTAGTTGTCTATTCAGAATCATGATCTCCATTAGAAACCAAAAAATAAATAAATATCATGATTCTCAATTTATCCAGAATCGTGCAGCTCTGAGCGAATACATACACTGTAAAAAATATTTTCAAGATTTGTTATCACAACATATTTTCTTTCGTCAAATCAACTTTATAATAATTTATTTAGTTGAGATAACTTATTATTTTGAGTTGCTGATGGTTAAATTAATCTCCTTCATTGTATTAACTCACTTTTTCCAGTTCAATCAACTTAAAACTTTAAGGCAACCAGGTTACTTACGTTTTTAAGTTAAACCTACAATATTTTTTACAGTGTAGTAATCGAAAAACAGTAGGCGAAAAGTCACCTACTACTTATAGTGAGATTCTGAAGTGCACATTCAAAAACACTTTACTATCCCATGATGGACACTTTACTATTCCATAAGGCCGTGAAGCGACGTAGGTCACATGACACCGAATTTCATTCACACAACCCAATACTATACAGAATATCCTTTTTTAACGGTCGCAATCCAAATTTAGTACCAGTATGAGATTTCTAACAACAGGGAGTATATTAACACTGCCATTGATTCATCAGCTCCTCCGGGCTTCTACATGCAAAGCCACCATATAGTAACAAGCCATCTAACCCCAAGTCATCGTCTCCCCGAGGCATCCATTACAGAACGTGATCGTCTTCCACGTAAAGCATGTGCAAGTATATCAGCCCTGCAACAGAGGGCATCGGGAGAGCAGTGGAGGCCGGCCTGAACCAAACCCATGAATAATAGATAAAGCTGTGAAGTGTAGAGGAGCCTGAGGGACTGAAGCTCGGGATAGATGGAGGAGGCCTGCGGTGCATGCTGGGATAATGAAGGCCGCCCAGCGTGGGTGGGGAATTAATTATTAGTATCCACAGTTGCCGTGTTCACGGGGCATGAGGGAATCAACCAAATTAAATCTGCACCAAGTATGCAATTACTGTATTTCAATTTTCAACCAATTCCAGTTTACCTCGCTAACCGCTGCTTGTGTTTTCAGCAAAAACAAACTGCCTTATGGGTCACAGGGGTGTGTGAGGTGGCACCAGTGTGGGTCACTGTGTTCATTACACACACACACACACACGGATAACCCGATACAGTCCGCAGGATCCCGCTAATTAACTCATCCGATGTACAAAACTGAGAGAGTAAAGCGTCTACATGGGATGTAAAGCCTTCATAATTATTCAGTGCTAATTACTGAGCCATAAAACCCATTACAGGCTTGAAAGTGTGTGGATCCGTGTGTAACCATAATGCAAATTGACTGGATTGTTACAGTTTTGCGGTTCTGAACAGTTGCTAGTGTTTAAGTCATGACCTATTGATGGGTTTGAAGTATTTGTTGAATGTTGAATGGATACATAGTACACTCACGATAGGTGCTATGGTGGCCTGATCCACATGTAGCCTACACACTATGTACTTATTACAATAACTGGGTACGAACCCTGAACCTAACCGTAACCCCAGTAAGTAAAAATTCTTTAACTATAATTTTGGCCAGCGATATATATTAACTCTTTCCCCACCATTGGCTTTCTGTGTTATCACTGTTATACAGTAGGGGGCGCTATTACACACCTGAAAGAGTCCTGAATCTCCAATGCTGACTGGACACCTTTTTTTTTTTTTTTTTAAACGCTGGCGAGGCAAGAGTTAAAAGTTATATATATATATACAATATATATATATATATATATATATATATATATATATATATATATATATATATATATATATATATATGAAGAGTTCAGATGCAAAAGCCTCTAAATGCCATTTGAAATTTTCATCTTTAATGATGATTTTTATCAAACTTGTATATTTAAGTTCAGTAATTTCACTTAAATAACAATTAATAGGTAATTATCATTGCCATTTAAGTGAAATTACTGAACTTAAATATACAAATTTGATAAAAATCATCATTAAAGAAGAAAATTTCAAATGGCATTTAGAGGCTTTTGCATCTGAACTCTTCATATATATATATATATATATTAGGGATGGGCAACGATTAATCACGATTAATCGCATCCAAAATAAAAGTTTGTGTTTACATAATATATGTGTGTGTAGTGTGTATAATTAATTTGTATATATAAATACACACACATGAATGTATATATTTAAGAAATATTTGCATGTATATACTTTATATATATTTGTACATAATTAATATTATATATAAATATAAATATTTGATATATTAATAACACATTTTTCTTAAATATATACATGCATGTGTGAGTATTTATATATACAAATTAATTAATTATACACACCACACACACGTATATTATGTAAACACATACTTTTATTTTGGATGTGATTAATCGTTGCCCATCCCTAATATATATATATATCTTCACATAAAATAGGTTAATTATATCATCGCACAGCTCTAATTTGCTAAACGCAACTATAAGGCATGAACACATTATAAACATAAACTATGTCTATAATAAATAAAAAAAATACTAATATTACTTTTTTAGTGGTTACTTAAAAAAAAAAAAAACATTCCTCACAAATGTATTTAAATGCATCCTTTATCACTGGCATATTTTGGCCAATAGTGATTTTTGTTTTATTTATTTATTCATTATTGTTGTTGTATATTGATGCTTTGGGGATGCTGTTTCTAAAATAGTCATTGCAATAAATAAATAAATCTATAATGTTGTGGTCCTTAAATATGGCTTATGTTCTTCATCCTAAATCTTCAAGCAAACCGTTATCAGACACTTTGAGAACTGAGGTGCAATTATATTACGATGCATTTAAACCTATTGTACGCGATTACAATTATGAACTATTAAAATACCATAATAGGGGCACTTCATTCATTCTTGCCTTAGCAAACGCCATGAAATAATAGTGCTAAATGCATTTTTCCAGCAAAAGACGCTTGCTTGTCTGGATATGACTAGAACAATAAACACACTCATGAATAAAAACAACAGGAGGAAAACTCATATTCCCCGGCAGCTAAACAAATATAAATTGTATCTTGAGAAAGAGGGGGAGGAGAACACAGAGGAAGAATAAATGAGGATGTGACGCTTTGTGACAGTCCACAGATGTGCAGTTAAATCTCCATCAGAGCTACTGTTCACTGTCACACAGCCTTCCTTACCTTCGAGTTCAGCACTTCAACCGTCATGTTCTGTGGTGGAGCGCTGGGGACTGAACACAGGGAGGACAGGGTTACTCATCATTTATTACATGGGTCCACTGCATTCTGATTGGTTAAAGGGTACATATCATGCTTTTAAATCATTCATTTTTACTTATAAATCATACATTTGGGGTCTATATAAAGAATAACTGCAATGCTTGGGTCTGAATTCCTCATTATTATAGCTCCACAGGCCCCTTTTCTGATGTGCGTCTGTGAGCGACCCGTTTCAAAGCGGCCCCTTTAAATAAAAAGGAGTTGCGTCTTTCCCCGCCCGCTTTCCAGGTCCATGAGTTCACGGTCGGTTCAACTCCCCACGTTCGGCCATTATTGTAGTTTGATTAGAGATATACTATTACTATAGCTTTAAAGAACATTTTTAGTCACTCGTTAACAAAATGTCAATAACGGAAGACTTGTCCATCAAGCCTTAAATATTCGAGCCAGAGCGAGCGATTTTAAAAAGACGAGGACGAACCTGCAGAACGACGTCTTCATATGGATGCAGTGGTATGTAAGTTAACTATGTTGTGTTATTAGTGAAAGTCGACTATTTCTGTTAAAACAAGCACACTGACAAGATAAATGACTACGGTCTGATCTTACCACTAAAAATCTGTATTGATAATAATATGATAACTTACGTTTCGAAAGCGTCAGAAAACACAGTTAAATGATAGAAGGAATTTACCCCTCATTCAGACGAAGTCGATCGGCAAACCCTTATTTATACTAGCAGAGGTTGTAGAAGTGGGGATCCTTGAAGTGCTTTAGGTCACTAACAACCGAACATTTTGACTTGCCCTCTCGTAACTTCTGCATCATTGACCTCGGACTGCAAAATCGGAGCGAGAAATAATAATGGCGGATTGTTTGAAGTGTTGGGCCGGTAGTCGATGTCCTTATTTGGCAGTTCCTCTGCAAATACTGTGACGTAATTGTTCAAAAAACGTAATAGAGAACAGAAAAATCTGAACAGGTTGAAAAATATGACCAAAACAGAATATAAAGATATAAACGAATCACCTGAAGAGAATAATTTCATCTTTTCTGTACTTATAAACACCCCAAATATACAACAAAATGCATTTAAGGACTAAAAAAGTGGATTTTGCATGATATGTCCCCTTTAATGCCAGTACTGAGCAGTCAAATCGTTTTATATGATGACCACTAAACTATATATTTAACTATTGTCAATGGCTACTTTCATGTTTCTCAAAGCACTATGGGCTTGACATTCAATTTGTTGCTCACCAGCCACTGCGCAACATTTTCACAAGCCGTAATTTTAACTTTTGGGGAAAAAAATGGCATGAATATATTTGTAATATTCTCTCATAATTTCGCAGCAGGTTTATTAGGCTGCTGTCACTTTAAGACCAGATGCACGGATCCCTTATACTGTTACACATGCGTTTTCTTTCTCAACGGTTTACGTTCACTTAAAACATAACCGACTGTGTTTACGTGAATACTGATAAAGACCGGCATTTTGACATCATTTTGTGTGTATTTAAGTAGCGAAAAAGAACCCAATTTAGCCCTTTATGTGCGCGCACAAATTAGTAAAATTCTGCCCAATACTTGCAATCCCACGCCGAAATTCAAGCCCTGTAACAGCAACAATATTCATCAAATGAAACGAGTGAGTGAGGAGAGGCGGGTCTGTGTGTCACTCGCTGTTGGAGAGATGAGAGAGAGAGAAAGAGCAGCTCATATCGTGCATCTACTCTGCAGAAAATTAGTATCGATATGTAACGAAAAATGTATTTTTGACAACACTACATTACACTTAGTTTATTATTTCAGATAGCTTTTTAAAAGACTACAATTGAACATCCCTCATTTCGAAATTTATCCCACCAAAGTGGCTAGTAGGTGTGACTGCGTTATACGCCACTGATGAAATCCGGTGTTAATGTCAAGCCCTGCCTATGTTCATAATAACACAATTTAGAAAAGGACTCCATTTCACAGCAACCTTCAGAAAAATGGCCTAATTTTACAGAGAGCATAAAAAATGTAACAGAAGATTGCGAGTCCCAGTTGAAGTATATAGTAATAACACCATAACATAGTTTCACTATAATTCACTCAACATTGAAAGGTATGGCATTAAGTTATTTTTGGAGCCTGCTGATATTGCTCTGTTGACGCAGCTACAAGAGGGATATAGATGATAGCTGGTTTATTGCCTAGTAAGGCTATAGCCCTTATCATGGTTGTTTTGAGGAGCAAAATTAGTGGAGGAGTGGTGGAAACTGACTAGCAGGACGAAGCAAAAAGAGAAGATTTACTGTACCATCCGAGTATGTGCGCACAGAAAGGTCCTCAGTGGAGACTCCAGGTCCATGTTTGTTGTAGGCCACCACTCTGAAACTGTACTCCGTGAACTTCTTCAGTCCAGTCATGGTGTAGGACAGGGTGTTCACATCCAGATCCTGGTGAGAGAGAGACTTGTCAGAGATATAGGCAGCGAATAGCGGAGTTGTTATGCACAGAGACTGCACAGATAGAAATTTTCTATATAAATGCAAATATTTAGAAAGATACTAACAATTAGACATTTTATGATATAAATATACATGTGTATAATACATGAATGATATTACAGAGGCTGGGTGAAGGTGGAGGTGAAGGAGGAGGTGAAAGAGGAGGTGAAGGTGGAAGTGGAGGTGAAGAAGGAGGTGGAGGAGGAGGTGAAGATGAAGGAGGAGGTGAAGGAGGAGGTGGAGCTGAAGGGGGAGGTGGAGGTGAAGGTGGAATTGGAGATGGAGGAGGCGGATGTGGAGGTGAAGGAGGCGATGGATGAGGTGGAGGTGAAGGAGGAGGTGGAGGTGAAGGTGGAATTGGAGATGGAGGAGGTGGATGTGGAGGTGAAGGAGGAGGTGAAGGTGGAAGTGGATGTGGAGGTGATGGAGGAGGTGAAGGTGGAAGTGGAAATGAAGGAGGAGTTGAAGGTGGAAGTGGAGATGAAGGAGGTGGAGGTAAAGGAGGAGGTGAAGGAGGAGGTGAAGGAGGTGAAGGTGGAGTTGGAGGTGAAGGAGGAGGTCAAGGTGGAGGAAGAGGTGAAGGGGGAGATGGAGGTGAATGAGGTGGAGGAGGAGGTGAAGGGGAGGGAGGAGGTGGCGGTGGAGGTGGATGAGATGGAGGTGAAGGAGGAGGTGGAGGTGAAGGTGGAATTGGTGATGAAGGAGGAGCTGGATGTGGAGGTGAAGGAGGAGGTGGATGAGGTGGAGGTGGATGTGGATGTGGAGGTGAAGGAGGAGGTGAAGGTGGAAGTGGATGTGGAGGTGAAGGAGGAGGTGAAGGTGGAAGTGGAAATGAAGGAGGAGGTGAAGGGGGTGGTGGAGGTGGAGGGGAAGGTGGAAGTGGAGATGGAGAAGGTGGAGGAGGAGGTGAAGGGGAGTAGGAGGTGAAGGAGGTGAAGGGGGAGTTGGAGGTGAAGGAGGAGGTCAAGGTGGAGGAAGAGGTGAAGGGGGAGATGGAGGTGAATGAGGTGGAGGAGGAGGTGAAGGGGAGGGAGGAGGTGGCGGTGGAGGTGGATGAGATGGAGGTGAAGGAGGAGGTGGAGGTGAAGGTGGAATTGGTGATGAAGGAGGAGCTGGATGTGGAGGTGAAGGAGGAGGTGGATGAGGTGGAGGTGGATGTGGAGGTGAAGGAGGAGGTGAAGGTGGAAGTGGATGTGGAGGTGAAGGAGGAGGTGAAGGTGGAAGTGGAAATGAAGGAGGAGGTGAAGGGGGAGGTGGAGGTGGAGGGGAAGGTGGAAGTGGAGATGGAGAAGGTGGAGGAGGAGGTGAAGGGGGAGTAGGAGGTGAAGGAGGTGAAGGGGGAGTTGGAGGTGAAGGAGGAGGTGAAGGTGGATGTGGAGGTGAAGGAGGAGGTGGAAGAGGAGGTGAAGGGGAGGAGGAGGTGGCGGTGGAGGGGGAGGTGGATGAGATGGAGGTGAAGGAGGAGGTGGAGGTGAAGGTGGAATTGGAGATGAAGGATGAGGTGGATGAGGTGGAGGTGAAGGAGGAGGTGGAGGAGGAGGTGGAGGAGGTGAAGGAGGAGGTGGAGGTGAAGGTGGAATTGGAGATGAAGGTGGAGGTGAAGGAGGAGGTGGAGGAGGTGAAGGTGGAATTGGAGATGGAGGAGGAGGTGGATGAGGTGGAGGTGAAGGAGGAGGTGGAGGAGGTGAAGGTGGAATTGGAGATGGAGGAGGTGGATGTGGAGGTGAAGGTGGAAGTGGATTTGGAGGTGAAGGATGAAGTGGAAATGAAGGAGGAGGTGAAGGGGAGGTGGAGGAGGAGGTGAAGGTGGAAGTGGTGGAGGTGAAGGAGGAGGTGGGGGAGGAGGTGAAGGTGAAGGTGGATGTGGAGGTGAAGGAGGTGGACGAGAGGAGGTAGAGGTGGAAGGGAGGAGGAGGTGGCGGGGGAGGTGGAGGAGGAGGTGGATGTAAAGGTGGAGGAAAAGGTGAAGGTGGAGGTGAAGGTAGAGGAGGAGGTGGAGGGGGAAAAGGAGGTGAAGGTGGATGTGAAGGTGGATGTGGAGGTGGAGTTGAAAGAGGAGGTGGCGGAGGTGAAGGATGAGGTGGAGGTGAAGGAGGAGGTGGACTCTAGTTTTACCTGCTCAGTGTCCATGCCCTTCTCCATGTGGTAGATCTTGTAGTTTAGGATCTCTCCATTGCCTATGAGGGGCACGTCCCAGCTGAGACTCACTGTGGTGGGGGACGTGACCACTGCATGAAGGTTAGGAGCAGGACCAGGAACCTGGACTATTACATAGACAGACAAAAACAACATGTTTTTGTATCGTTTAATTAATGTAATTTTTTATTCATTTAATTTAATTCAATTCAATTCATTTAATTTCATCAGGGTTTTTTATTTAATTATTTCCAATTAATTTAATTTATTTTACTTCACTTCATTTCATTATTTCATCAATTTAATTGAATTTATTTTCATTTAATTTCCGACACCTTTTGCCTGTCACTGTTTTTCTCTGACATGTCCATTTCTGCTTTGTCAACCTTGTTTGTAAACCAGTCACACCGATAAAGCACATTGAAATGGACTTGAATAGAGAGAGTGAGATCTCTCATGACAGTGGTGTGTGTCGACAGACAACTCTATAACACACACACACCAGCTCAGGCTGCAGGATTGACGTGATTTCATTTGCTCAGCAGAGCGGAGGGGATGGAAATGAGATTCTATGTTGCTTAACTTTTGTTTACTTGTCAGGGTCATGAATCATTACGATCAATTATAGGCTCCGACGTGTGTCCGTTAAATCTGTTGTTTTCCAACACGCTCACGACTGACATGCCTTCGGGGACTCACCATGAAGGGCCAATCCAAGCTGAGCTCTACATTACATGAAATATAATATAATATAATAGCATGGACATTAAACAACTGAAAGATGGCCAGTGGTTATTGAGCCAACACTTTTATCCAAAGAAACCCACAATACACTTATTAAAGGGACAATCCCACTGGAGAAACATCAATTGTTCACCAAAAAAAATGTAATATTCTTTACTTCCCTAATATGGACATTTAGGTGCTAATATGTGCATTTTAGGTGCAAATATGTTCATTTTAGGTGCTAATATGTGCATTTTATGTGCTAATATGGACATTTAGGTGCTAATATGCGCATTTTAGGTGTAATATGTACATTTTAGGTACTAATATGGACATTTAGGTGCTAATATGGACTTTTAGGTGCTAATATGTGCATTTTAGGTGCTAATATGTACATTTTAGGTGCTAATATGTACATTTTAGGTGTTAATATGTACATTTTAGGTGCTAATATGTGCATTTTAGTGCTAATATGGACATTTAGGTGCTAATATGTGCATTTTAGGTGTAATATGTACATTTTAGGTACTAATATGGACATTTAGGTGCTAATATGGACTTTTAGGTGCTAATGTACATTTTAGGTGCTAGTATGAACATTGTAGGTGCTAATATGTACCATTAAAGTACCAATATGCAGCCTTTAGGTACAAAAGTGTACCTGGTCACCGCCACAGTGACCGCTTTTGTACCTTTTTTTCTGAGAGTTTAGTAGACTTAAATATTATGGACTACTGCTAGTTTATGATGCGTTTATGAAACATGGCGGTCTCCGGTCACTTCAGTAAACACAAACTTTCACTGTAATGTGAAGAGCAACATGAACGGCCCACACGTCTGCAATAACTCTACGGCTGCATTCATCCGGTTGTGTTTACACTGAACCATCTGTCATATTCAAGCTCTATATAAACTGCATTCCATGTCTTACATGAATCATTTTGCGAACTTTGATCGCGCGTTTCTGGCATCTGAGCGAGAAATCGCTTTATCTCAGTTCCACAGGCATTCGTTCTGTCCAACATCAACGGCTGCCTCTGATACCGGGATGGGATTAAGTGCGTTCGACGGGCGTGTGAGTGTGTGTAGATGACTTCATGATCTCCACGCAGCAGGATTCCCGAGAGCGCCAGATTCCCGCTAACACACATTATAAAAGTGTCAGAGCCAAGGACACACAGAGGAGCACGACTGACCCAGAAACAGCGTCTCCTGCGCTGAGAATGTTTCAGGTTGATGGAGTGAGGCCATACACCTTCAAGAGGCATGTTTGCTTAAAAGTCAGCCGGTGTTTACCATGTGTGCTTACCTCTATAATGAGATTTTAAACTGAGAAAATGTTCGGCATAATCTCTAAGGCCCAAAACACACTCCAGACATGTGCGTGAGCGTAACACTACGTCAGATTGATTTCATGCATTGATTCCCACTTAAATTTATCGGAGAGTAATTCGTAACACAAATGTGTTAAAGTCCCCCTGTGGTGAAAATCAAGCTTTTAGTGTTGTTTATATGTCTATGTGGTGTGTTTAATATGCTTTAAGACAAACCATGTGCAAAGTCTAAGATTATAAGTGTCTTCTCCTTAAAACTGAAAACATCGCTGGTGTTTCTGACGTCACAAATGACCTTGAAACCAATCAGATCAACGTGTGATCGTCAGCGAGTGAGTGGAGGCGGGGCTCATTTGCATATTCATAGAACAGCGTATACTAAATGAGGCCATGGTGTTGAGTTACATTCAAGCTATTTTAAGGCATATATCAATTTTTTTCTCCAAGGAACTCTATAATCGCCAAAACCGTGTTATTAAAATTTCTTGCAGATAAAGTTATACTAATATCAGTGTTGGGGAATAAGGGAATACATGAACCGAAGTTACGTATTCAGAATGTAAATTATGAGTAACAGTAGTCTTTACAGAACATAAAATATTCATTTTATTTTATGTTTCGTGTTCGCATTCATGAGGAAAAAACAACGTTACGGATGTGAAAACGCCACTAAAAGACGTGACATTTAATCACGTCCCACAGAGTAAAACGTTCACAGAGACCTCAAACAGAAAGCACAAAAAAGTGAATTTCGTTTTGTATTATTTGTATCTTAATTTTAATCAATGTTTCATCAACCAATTGCCTGGATTTAATAAATAAGTAGTAAATATAGATAATCACGACACGGAGGCGCCCGTCTCATAAATGAACCGAAACTAAGCGTAGCCTCTATTTTAAACAGAACAATTCAAACAAAGAAAACAGACTGCTCTTATGTGATCCGTATGAAATGTGCGCGTTTACTACTGCGAAGATCGCGAGTCAGCATCGTCAACTTCATCTTTGCAGCCGACACTGACAAAGAAAGGCCTGTTTTTTTGTTTGTTTTTTGGATTTACTGCGTGTGATTCATTTAATGGAAAGCACATTCACTGCTAGTTGTCTTGCTGTTAATTTAAAATAAACGTAGAGCAAGTAGCTAATCCGTGTCGGCTCGTTTAATCAAACTAAGTTGTCCTATAACAGACAACAGACGAACGTCGAACGAACCGTCACATTTGACTCACATCATCACCGTCACCACCAATTCTGAAACCGGCACACCCCTAGTACGAACCCTTAATTGAATTTAAAAAATTGACTATTTCTGCCACAATACCATGGTTACAGTTAGCGTTACTGCTTTAAAGGGATAGTTCACTTTGAAATTAATTTTTGATATGTTTTAGCTTACCTCAAGGGCATCCAAGACAGTATTTTTCAATTTTGACATGTTTCAGTCAAACCGTTGTTGTCTATCAGACACGAAACGAGCGTTTTTTTGTGAGAAAACGAACAGTATTTATATCGTTTTTACCTCAGTGACGTCCAAGTGATTTGAATCAGTTGTTCAATGTCCAACTGAACCGAACTGAATCAGTTCAATGTTACGCCGGAAGTGATCGCTTGCGTGTGACGTCACTCAATATTTACACGGAGATTTCGGAAGTTTTACCTTTCACTAAACATATTTAGAAATACCGAAACCGTCTTGCATTGCGGTTTCCCGTATATCCCGTAATATGTTTAGTGAAAGGTAAAACTTCCGAAATCTCTGTATAAACAAAGAGTGACGTAGGCAGCAAGCGATCACTTCCGGCGCATCGCCCATGCCGTCAGATCATTTTCTCATGGCTATGATTACAAGAGGTAAAAACGATATTAATACTGTTCGTTTTCTCACACAAACCGTTCGTTGCGTGTCTTAGGCCATCAATGTGTACTTACATTTACAAGTCATTAAATCATGTTTAATTTGGACTTCTCTGTGCATGCTTTTTGGTGGACCCCCTTAGCCTCCAGTGTATGACTGATAGACAACAACGGTTTGACTGAAAAATGTCAAAATTGAAAATACTGTGGAAACAAAGACACCTACATCTTTGATGCCCTTGAGGTAAGACAAAACATATCAAAAATTAATTTCAAAGTGAACTATCCCTTTAAATCCATGGTGAATGTTGTTGATTTGTTAATTGAAAAGCCTCCTATAACTTGTTCTCACCTTCAGGCTGGGTGGCCACTCTCAGCGGCGCTGAACTCTCTCCAGGGCCGTTTCTGTTGTGCGCCACCACACGAAAGGCATACGTGGAGTCTGGCATGAGGTTCTGGATGGTGACCTGCATCTCTCCTGGACGACTGGTGTTCACCATCCTCTCCCTGTACAGGAGCAGAAGCGGCATATGAGACTGAAACAGGAGATGACTGCTGATTTGGTGGTTTAAAGCTTCTCATATTGTTCTGCAGTCAAAAGCAGCTCATACAGAACGGCGTTATAAATATGAATAAGAACAACATGTGACTTATAATAGCAACAAATGAACAGAATACAATAATCGATAGCATCCATTATTAAAGGCTTCTCGGACACGGAAACATGCCTGGGTCACATTTCACTTCATAGTCAAAATGCAAATAAAATATTAATATGATATTTTAAATATAATATTGATTTATTATTATTATTTTAACGAAAGGAATGATGTATTGGTTTATGTCAAGTTGTCATAACAAAGACATCTCAAACAATGTCATATTTGCATTAGAGATGTCATAATTGAGCGAATGACGCTTGCCACAAACATGCATAGTGTCATGTCATGATTATGAAGGTGTCATGTCAGTCTTATGCACACCCCTTTAAGTAAAGTGTTACCCAAAAATTTCCCTAACCATAAGGCATAGAAATGTTTTTTATATAATGTTTTTGTAATTGCTGCTCCAAAAATATTTCTGATTATTATCAATGCTGCAGATTCATATTTTTATGGAAACATTTTTCCAGATTCTTTGATCAATAGTAGGGAAGCTTGTTTCTGCCACTGAATTAAAAAAATATATATAATAATAATTGCGACTTTTTATCTCACAATTGCGAGATATGAAGTCAGAAATGTGAGAAATAAAGTCGCAATTGTGAGATATAAAAGTCGCAATTCTGAGAAATAGTCGCAATTACGAGATATAAAGTTGGAATTCTGAGAAATAAAGTCGCAGTTACGAGATATTAAGTTGCAATTCTGAGAAATAAAGTCACAGTTACGAGATATTAAGTTGCAATTCTGAAAAAATAAAGTCGCAATTGCGAGATATAAAGTTGCAATTCTGAGAAATAAAGTCGCAGTTACGAGATATAAAGTTGCAATTCTGAGAAATAAAGTCGCAATTGCGAGATATAAAGTTGCAATTCTGAGAAATAAAGTCACAATTGCAAGATATTAAGTTGCAATTCTGAGAAATAAAGTCGCAATTGCGAGATATAAAGTTGCAATTCTGAGAAATAGAGTTGCAATTGTGAGATATAAAGTTGCAATTCTGAGAAATAAAGTCGCAGTTACGAGATATAAAGTTGCAATTCTGAGAAATAGAGTTGCAATTGTGAGATATAAAGTTGCAATTCTGAGAAATAAAGTCGCAGTTACGAGATATAAAGTTGCAATTCTGAGAAATAAAGTCGCAATTGCGAGATATAAAGTTGCAATTCTGAGAAATAGAGTTGCAATTGTGATATATAAAGTTGCAATTCTGAGAAATAAAGTCGCAGTTACGAGATATAAAGTTGCAATTCTGAGAAATAAAGTCACAATTGCAAGATATTAAGTTGCAATTCTGAGAAATAAAGTCGCAATTGCGAGATATAAAGTTGCAATTCTGAGAAATAAAGTCGCAGTTACGAGATATTAAGTTGCAATTCTGAGAAATAAAGTCACAATTGTGAGAAAAAAGACAGAATTGAGACTTTTTTTTTTTGACTTTATATCTTGCAATTGCGACCTTAATTCACGCAATTCTGACTTTATATCAATCAATTCTGACTTTATTTCTCGCAATTCTGACTTTATAACATGCAATTGCGAGTTTATATCACACAATTCTGACTTTATAATACGCAATTGCGACTCGTAATTGTGAGAAAAAAAAGGTTCGAATTGCGAGATAAAAAGTCGCAATTACCTTTTTTATTTTTCATTCAGTGGCGGAAACAAGCTTCCATAGAATAGAATGTTGAGAAGAACAGAAATAAATCTTTTTGCAACATTACAAAAGTTTACAGTAACTTTTGATTCATTTCATGGATCCTTGCAGAATAAATGTACATGTACACAGCTTTGATACAGTAGTAGTGTGTTTATAACATATAAATGGCGTGCCTGTTAGTGCCCTCCAGGCTGTAGTAGACGGAGTAGGTGACGTCCTCTCCGTGTGGTTCGGCGGGAACACGCCAGGTCAGTTTGATGAAGCGAGTGGACACCAGCGAGGCCACGACGTCCCGCGGGCCGGAGGGTTTGGGACCAGCGCCGACTCGGGACCCTGGCATTAGATGGTCAGTAGTGGCACGGGTCAGTGAGGTGGGAGGGGGGGAGGGCAGGGCTACATCTTTCAGTGTGTGAGTCAAAGCAGGAATAAAGGGTGGAGGAGGGCGGATAGTGAAGTCACACAGAAATACAGGGAGGGAGGGATGGATGGATGGACGGAGAGCAAAACACAGGAGAACACATAAAAAGAAAAACAAAGAAAGAAAGAAAAACATAACACAATGGCTTTTCCGTGACAGGAAATCAACAAAACAGTGAAATAAATCACAAAGAAACATGAAAAATGCAATCATAATGGAAGAATGTCAAGCATGTAGTTGGAGAAAAACAGCTGAAGTGGGAAAAATTACAATATTTTTCACTTTTAGAAAATTTGAATATTGTTGTTTGCTAAAAATATGTCAAACACCTGAGATGGCAATTTTTATTGCCATGTATATTTGATTGTCGGGAAGAAAAAGACGTGAATGGGTCTGGTTGTGAGTATACATACTTTTTTTTTTTTTGTGTGGATTATTCTTTTAAGTGAAGTTGGGACAAATCCAAGCATTCACAGCTTATACTGACTTACTGCATGTCAAAAATGTCTCAATTTTATGTTCTCTTGGAGACTTGATCTAACTGATGTCTGTATTCATTAGATTAGATAATACTTTATTGTCTTAAAAGTCTGAAATGTTTCTTGCATGACAGTGTCCATATTTACGACAATCAACATCGACATATCTTGACCCACACAAACATTTCAGACATTATGCATTACACTCCAATACTACACTATTACATCCGAAGTCTCTTGAGCGAGTGTAAAAGCACCTTATAAAGGCTTGAGAGATGCATTGTGTTGAGATGTGCTCTTCATGTCTTATTCTGAACACACAGTAGGAGAAGAGACTGAAAATACACACTCATAGCAGAACTCATTAGCTTAGCTTCCCCTAAATGACAAAATCCATTAGACGGAGAACAAATTAAACATTAGTTGTAGCAATTACAGTTTTCCACAAAGACGAGCCATCAATGTTCATCTGTCTAGCCTCAGGGAGAAAGAAATGATATCACTCAGCATTTATCTCTCGTCCAGCTTTGTGTGGTGCGTGACAATCTCTCTAGCTTTTCTTCTTCCTCTGGCAAACTCCACATTTAAACTATATAGCTACAGCAATCTATTCCCTTAACATATTATGAATTCGACAACTAGTTACGTTAAAAACGACCACAATAAATACAATTTAACTTGACCAATTCTGGTCACTTGATTTACCCTCTTTTCATCTGTCTTTTTAGTTGATGAATCTGTTTTAGATCATGTTTGATTTTCCCCATAGTTTTTTAAAGTGGAACATTCTCAATATGAATTCAAAATGAGTTTTTATCGTGAACGTGCCTACGGTGATTCGCGCCACTCACCGTAATTTAACTAGGGATGCACAATATATCTGCCACTATATCGGTACCAGCCGAATACCAGAACGCCGTTGCAACACCCTAGCAACCACCCAGAACACCCAAGCAACCACCTAGCAACACCCTAGAAACAATCCAGAACAGCCTAGCAATGCCCTAGCAACCACCTGAACAACATGAATAAGCCATATCTCAGCTCCACAATACGTGTTTGTTGGCTCATATGCAATCATGTACTACACCCTAGCAACCACACAGAACCCCTTAGCAACCACCTAGCAACAACCTAGAACACCCTAGCAATGCCCTAGCAAGTACCTGAACAACATGAATAAGTCATATCTCACCTCCACAATATCGTACACACGTGTTTGTTGGCTCGTATGTAATCATGTAAAACACCCTAGCAACCGCCTAGCAATAGCCTAGCAACAACCCAGAACACCCTCGCAACGCCCTAGCAACCACCTGAACAACATGAATAAGCCATATCTCAGCTCCGCAATATCGTACGTGTTTGTTGGCTTGTATGCAATCATGTACAACACCCTAACAACCACACAGAACACCAAAGCAACCACCTAGCAACAACCCAGAACACCATAGCAACGTCCTAGCAACCACCTGAACAACATGAATAAGCCATATCTCAGCTCCACAATATCGTATAGACGTGTTTGTTGGCTCGTATACAATCATGTACAACACCCTAGCAACCACCCAGAACACCCTAGCAACCGCCCGAACAACATGAATAAGCCATATCTCAGCTCCACAATATCGTATAGACGTGTTTGTTGGCTCGTATACAATCATGTACAACACCCTAGCAACCACCCAGAACACCCTAGCAACCGCCCGAACAACATGAATAAGCCATATCTCAGCTCCACAATATCGTATAGACGTGTTTGTTGGCTCGTATGCAATCATGTACAACACCCTAGCAACCATCCAGAACACCCTAGCAACCGCCCGAACAACATGAATAAGCCATATCTCAGCTCCACAATATCGTATAGACGTGTTTGTTGGCTCGTATGCAATCATGTACAACACCCTAGCAACCACCCAGAACACCCTAGCAACCGCCCGAACAACATGAATAAGCCATATCTCAGCTCCACAATATCGTATAGACGTGTTTGTTGGCTCGTATACAATCATGTACAACACCCTAACAACCGAGTGGCAAGTTTTGCCACTGCAAGCACCACTTCACATTTTCTTCAGGAAATGTACATTCTAGTTTATAATGTTATCTTTGTAGGCCCCAAAAAAAAAATTAGGCAGATATATTAAAGCTTATAAATAGTGTATTATTTTGAAAATTATATTGAAATTTGGATTTAGATTTATCAGCCGATATATCGGTTATCGGCGTTCAAATATAACGAGTTATCGTATCGGCCAAAACGTTCAAATTGGTGCATCCCTAAATTTAACAATAGGGATTAAATCATTTTGCGCTCTCTGTTCAGTTCGTACGGCTTTTTAAAAGCTCATTATTCTGATTGTATAATGGCCTGATTTGATGTTTCGGTGTGAGCGCTCAGTGACAGAAGTGCCGATAGGCAAGAAAAAGTGAGTGCCCTACAGATATAAAGTGTTTGGACAACATCAATTTGTCAACTATGTCATCAGGATCATCAGCCGGTGTGATGATGAATGCAGTCATGTGACGTACGGTGGTTAGCAGAGGAAAGATTAATATCGGTTCTGTTCATAGCAGAGAGCAATAGCTGGTGCCACTGGAACAGATGGTGACTTCGCTTATTAATGATACACACTGGAGCTAAGCAAAAAGTTCAAAAGGCCTTTGATGTAAAAATGAATCGTAAACGAATTATTCTTAACTCACTTTTGCTTTAAATCGATGTAATTATGCATTTAATACTCAGCAAATGTTATTTCGAGAGAATGCAGATTAGTTTCTCCTTTTAAACAGAAACGGTTGCTCAGAGCAAATGCAATGATGTCTATACTATGTAGGTCACCAAGACTCATATTAATATCCTAAATGGGTAATTGTCCTACATGAGGACATGGGAAAAACAGCCTCATTCACCTCCATGTATATTTATGACGTGGCTGTCGAAGAGAGTGTGCTAGTAACCAGTTATTGAGCTCCTTCTTTCATCTTACACAGACAGGTAAATGACCACGGTACAGGAGATGTGACACAAAAAGACTTCATTCATTGGCAAATGAATCGAACACGTCTCTGCTATTGATCTGAGGGAACATGCTATTATCGTGACGGGTCTGGAAGGGGGTTTCAAATTGTGAGAAGGCATAAAAGTGGGTTATATCATTATTTCATGCTAGGGTTCATGTTCTTCACCGGCACTCATGTCCTGAGATCAGACAGGTTTGACTAATGCTCTTGATCTATAGACACTGGCTAAAACCTCTATAGGAGTGATTGAGGAGGAGAAACGGGCAGCTAAATCACACAGATCTCCAGGGTTTTACTTTCTTATATATTTCTCTTATTAAAAAAATGGTAATTGATCATTTATCTCACAATTCTGACTATTTCTCACAACTGCGAGTTTTTATATTACAATTTATATCCCGCAATTCTGTGAAAAACTTGAAGATATAAATTCGCAATTGTTAGAAGAAAGTCTAAATTTATATCCTGTAATTTTACCCCCGGTTTATAACTCACACTTCTGACTTTTTTTTATATATCTCGAAATTCAGACTTTATAACTCACAATTTACGAGTTTCTATCTCACAATTCCGACCTTATTTATCTTTATTCCAAGTTTATAACTCTCAATTATCTCATTTAAACTCAGAAATTTGAGCTCACAATTCTGAATTGTGATATTGACTTTTGACTTTGATATTGAAAAAGTAAAAAATCCTGAGATATAAACTCCCAATTAAAAAGGCAATTGCAACTTTTCATTTTACAAGTCTGTAATCTCACAATTCTGACTTTCTCACTTTCAAACTGTGAGTTTTTATCTTACAATTTGGGCTTTATTCTGTGAGAAAAAAGTCAGAACTTATATACTAACTGTATTTCATCCAATTCCCAGTTTATATCTCGCAATTTAGACTTTATTTTTTGTAATTCCAAGTTCATAACTCACAATTATCTCAGAATTGATATAAACCGATATAAACCTAAATTCTGAGGTTTTTTTCTCATCATTCCAATTTTATAGCTCACAATTCTGAATTGTGTGATATTAAAAGATATATTCTTAAATTAAAAAGACAATTACAACTTTTCATCTCGCAATTCTGACTTTTTTTCTCAGAATATTTTTCTCTTTTTTCTGAGATATAAGCTAAAAATTGCAAATTACAAAATGAGAATTTAGAGATAAAAAGTCTCAATGCCTTTTTTTAGTACTGGGCAACGATTAATCGCGATTAATCACATCCAAAATAAAAGTTTGTGTTTACATAAAATATTTGTGTGTACTGTGTATAATTATTTTATATATATATATATATATATATATATATATATATATATATATAAATACACACACATTCATGTATATATTTAAGAAATATTTCATGTATATATATATTATATGTTAACACATTTTTTTTATATACACAAACTTTTATTTGTATGTAAACACAAACTTTTATTTTGAATGCGATTAATCGTGACTAATTGCGATTAATCGTTGCCCAGCCCGACTTTTTTATTTTCAATTCATAGACGGAGACGATATTCAGAGACGATAACAGTATAGTTTTCAAAAGTTTGAGTTTTCAGCCTAGTTTTTCGTAAAGGCCCCCTTAAAAAGATCAGATCTTTTATTTCTTTTTTAAATAAAATAAAACATTCATTCGATATTTCCTGATACGGGCCATTAAAATATCTTCAGCCTTTTCTTGGAAATTCAATCCATTTTGTTTCCACAAAACAAGGGAAGGACACAAAATGAAGCATTTTTTTTAATAAGCAGCAGATACGATATTCAAGCCAAATAGTCCAATTTTTCATTGGAGATACAGCTGGCCTGCAGCGATTGTGCATCGGATCTGAAGCCTGAACCAATGCAGAGGCGACAGCAGTCTATCTCTTCAAAGTAAACACCATGAATATGAGAGGATGATGGATTAAAGGCCATCAACACCCCTGATGAGATTAAACAGGTCTCTCACGTGATGCAGAGCAGCGTTTCGTCTCCCGAGACGTCTTGCTTCCATAGTCTAAAGAGATGAAAGCGCAGATCTAGGGGGAGGAATGGGCACCTCGACGGGACGTCCCGCCCAGCACCAAAGCGCAGGATTACAGGCCTCAGCGTGAAGCTGGCAGGGGACATCCTATGTGTTCACTGGGAAGGCAGACGCCCATCTGGCACGTCATTACTGTATGCCTATACCCAGTTACACCAGCCCTCGGGGTCAGTAAAGCACCGGCCCCATTCCCTCCTGCACCTGCTAAACCTCCATCAGACAGCGCCAATCGCTCAGGCTCAAGTCCCACAGCGAAATCTGTTCTTTTCTGACATGCACTTCAGTCCCATTTGTCATGCTCAGTCCCAATACCAAAAATATCACTGTGCTCCTTTGAGAAGCTTGGGCTCAGGGTGTTGGTAGACTAGACACAAAAAAGTGCCATGATAGATCTTTGTGTCAATGCCGAGCAAACGTGAGATTATTAAATCAAACTGAATCACTGGGAGTTCAGGATCAGAATTTGTGAAGTACAAATTTGCATTTCATAATTTGTACTTCAGCAACATACAGACCTTTTATATATGAGTTGTTAATACCACAGAGAACCCCTTTCCTAAAATGCAAAAGTGATATTTACTCGATACGTTTTTTCGGTCTTACCTGACTCTGCTGTCTAACTTTTGAAGGGCTGGGGGAGTGCAAAAATGTTGGTAGAAGCTATTTACACTGACTCCACCCACCAATGTCTGGTTGGACTAGACAAACGTACAATATCACGTAGCAGATCGTTTTAACGCGAGTTCGAATCCGCCCATTTCCGAACTGGTTCTGCTTCCCTTTCCCATCGCATATCTATGGAAGCTTGTTTCTGCCACTGAATAAAAAAAAATAAGAACAAAATTTTATCTCGCAATTGTTTTTGTCAGAATTGCGAGATATAAAGTCGCAATTATGAGACAAAATCGCAATTGCGAGAAAAAAGGACAGAATCTGACTTTTTTCTCACAATTGCAAGTTTATATCTCAAAATTCTGACATCTTTTCTCTGAATTGCGAGTTATCAGGCCAATCCTAAGAAGAAAAAAAGACTAACTTTTTTCCCCTCAGAATAGTTTATATCTCACAATTTCGACTTTATTTCATGAATTTCTGACGTTATGCTGACTTTATATTAATCAATGAGTTTATATCACGCAATTGTGACTTTATATCATTCAATTTTGACTTTATATCACACATTCTGACTTTATATCTCGCAATTCTGACTTTATATCTCGCAATTCTGACTTTATAACACGCAATTCTGACTATATCACGTAATTCTGACTTTATATCTCGTAATTCTTACTTTATATCTCGCAATTCTGACTTTATATCTTGCAATTCTTACTTCATATCTCACAATTCTGACTTTATATCTCACAATTCTGACTTTCTATCTCGCAATTCTGACTTTCGATCTCGCAATTCTGACTTTATATCACGCAATTCTGACTTTATAACATGCAATTCTGACTTTATATCTCGCAATTCTGGCTTTATATCTCGCAATTCTGGCTTTATATCACGCAATTCTGACTTTATAACACGCAATTGCGACTTTATATCTCGCAATTCTGACTTTATATCTCGCAATTCTTACTTTATATCTCACAATTCTGACTTTATATCTCGCAATTCTGACTTTATATCTCACAATTCTGACTTTATATCTCACAATTCTGACTTTCTATCTCGCAATTCTGACTTTATATCTCACAATTCTGACTTTCTATCTCGCAATTCTGACTTTATATCTCGCAATTCTGACTTTATATCTCGCAATTCTGACTTTCGATCTCGCAATTCTGACTTTATATCACGCAATTCTGACTTTATAACATGCAATGCTGACTTTATATCTCACAATTCTGACTATATCTCGCAATTCTGGCTTTATATCACGCAATTCTGACTTTATATCACGCAATTCTGACTTTATAACATGCAATGCTGACTTTATATCTCACAATTCTGACTATATCTCGCAATTCTGGCTTTATATCACGCAATTGCGACTTTATATCTCGCAATTCTGACTTTATAACATGCAATTCTGACTTTATATCTCGCAATTCTGACTTTATATCTCGCAATTCTGACTTTATATCACACAATTCTGACTTTATAACACGCAATTGCGACTTTATATCACGCAATTGTGACTTTATATCACACAATTGCGACTTTATATCTCGCAATTCTGACTTTATAACACGCAATTGTGACTTTATATCACGCAATTGCGACTTTATATCTCACAATTCTGACTTTATATCTCGCAATTCTGACTTTATAACACGCAATTGCGACTTTATATCTCACAATTCTAACTTTATAACACGCAATTGCGACTTTATATCACGCAATTGTGACTTTATATCTCGCAATTCTGACTTTATATCTCGCAATTCTGACTTTATAACACGCAATTGCGACTTTATATCTCACAATTCTGACTTTATATCTTGCAATTCTGACTTTATAACACGTAATTGTGACTTTATACAGTATCACGCAATTCTGACTATATCTTGCAATTCTGACTTTATAACACGCAATTGCGACTTTATATCACGCAATACTGACTTTACAGTATATCTCGCAATTCTGAGAAATAAAATGCGGATTGCGAGATGTAAACTGTGAGAAAAAAAAGTCAGAATTACCTTTTTTATTTTTCATTCTGTGGCGGAAACAAGCTTCCATACATATCAGATTGGGAAGGCAATTATTTTAAATAAATAGGGGGAGGTGAAGGCAGGGCTTTATTATCCTAATAAGGCAGCATTAATTTAATAAATAAAATAATTTACACTCAATACGTTATTATTCCACACTGTTTTTACTGAGGTGCAAAAATAACTACTATTTACACGTTGCAAAGAAAAAACTATTTTTACACTGTAAATATCTATTTGTTCAATTGTTCCACGACACAGAAAATGAATACAGATTATTTTCACCCAATAATTATCGCAATGGTTTAAGTCGCTCTTTCTTTCATATTTTATAGTCATAGTTTAACCTGTAATAAGTTTATAAATGGATTTTCAGATTCATGATTGTAAGTTTCTGTAAGTGTCTGGGATGAGTATTCACAACACTATCTCACGACCAATTCGTACGAATTCGACGCATGATTAAAAAGTGTCTAATTCGTACTAATTCGTACGACCTCACTCGTACTAATTCGTACGATTTGTCTAAACCCACGTGACGGTTATGTTTAGGGGCGGGGTCAGGGGTAGGTCATTCGTACGAATTCATACGAATTCGTAAAATATGTACGATTTAGCAAAATCGCATTAATTCGTACGAGTGAGGTCGTATGAATTGTTACGAATTAGCCACTTTTTAATCATTCGTCGAATTCGTACGACTTGGTCGTGAGATCGGGTTGGTATTCAACATGTAGCCATTTTAAAACTAGCAAACAAAAAAATAGTTCAAATCAGTGTGATTTATAAGCTATTTTAATAACAAAATCAACTGCTGGGAAATATAGAAGTGTCTGAAGTTGAAGAAACTAGTATTGCATTCAAACACGGTCATCTGGTGCATCATAAAACTCGTTTATTTTTTATTTGGGTGAAATTACATTTCTTCATTCCCAAACAGAACAAATCCGTTGAGTTTAGCAACAGCTACAGGCTTCGCAATGTCAACTAAATCACATCAATATTCCAACCATTGAGTGATGAATCTTATAAACAAAGCAGAGATGTTGGAAAGCAGCTTGAGGGCTCTTTCTGAGGCCATAAATAAGCCGAGTGTGTTTGCTCTGCTGTCTGGCACACACAGGCCTAGTTAAAGTGTCACATGAACACAGTGAGAGGCCTCGGCGGAGACATACTATTTATGTTTTATGGTTCCACAGGCTCCTCAGCTGAGATATAAACACAAATATAGCCCAAATCAGCACTGTATGCTCTCAGATCCATCACCTTTTCTGTGCTCGGACTCGCATTGTATCTTCATCTATCATTTTTCTACACACATACCTGGAGCTGGAGCCCACTTGCAAGGTCCAGTAACAACTATAGTCAAGCATCCATCAACCCCCATGAGGGACATCTACTGTGTGTCCAAACTCTCGCCCGTCTTTTCTTCACTCCATCACTTCTACACACACAACCTGCAGATTACCAGCACTCAGAAAAATGCAGCTCTGTCTAGAAACAGATGCTCGGAAATTGTTTGGGTGTTTGTGCCATTCAAGGTTTTTTGGAAGAGAAAGAAAAAACGGAATGAAAAATTGAGGATTTTTTTCAGTTGCCATGAATCCTTAATAATAATGTCCCTGCCAGGAAAAACAAGCATTCACATGCAAATATATGGAATTAAAATGAATCTAGGGAAAGTAAACAAGCTGAAACAGTGAGACGGCATCCAACTGTCGGGTCACGTCCTGATCTCACACCAGCTCTTTTAATGCTTGAAGGTTTGATGGGGACGGGGACATCAACATATATAAATATATTTCAAGTTTTGATCAAAATTGTTGCTAGGGATGTAACAGTGTCACTCACTGGATATTGTTAATGACCCTAGCGTCCCTACTAAATTCTGCGACCCAAATATCACTTTGTGGTGCTGCACGAAGTCTTCACAAATATTCAAATCGATGAGTTTATCAATTACAATGTAGTTTCAATGATGAAGGAATGCTTGCTTGAATGTGTTAAAGACTACTCTGAACACCCTAGCCACTGCATAGCAACACCCTGGTGACCACCCATAACACCTTAGCAACACAAAGTTTTCAGAATTTTTTGGGTGACTATAAAAATGTCTTTTAAAAGCTTAAAAACTTTTTATACTTATTGTAACTTGAGCGCCACATTTTTTAGTACTTTCATGGGTGGTTACCATGCCAAGGTGTTGCAATGTGGTTAGCCATTAGTACATTGTTGCTAAGGTGTAATGGGTGGTTGCCAGGGTGTTTTTATGCAGTTGCTAGGCTGTTCCAATTAGTCTTTAGCACATTGTTCTGTTGTTGCAAGGGTTCTATGGGTGTTGCAATGCAGTCGCTCTTATTAATCTTTATTGCAGTGTTGTTAAGGTGTTATGGGTCATAACCAAGGTGTTGCTATGCAGTTGCTAGGGTTTTGAGAGTAGTCTTTAGCACATTGTTTGTTATTGCAAGGGTTTTATGGGTGGTTGCCATGCAAGGGTTTTGCAATGTGGTTTCTAAGGTGTTCTTAATAGAATTTAGTGCATTGTTGCTAAGGTGTTATGGGTGGTCACCAGGGTGTTGCTATGCAGTTGCTAGGGGTTTAGAGTAGCACATTGTTTTGTTGTTGCAAGGGTTTTATGGGCGGTTGCCATGCTAGGGTGTTGCAATGTGGTTTCTAAGGTGTTCTTAATAGAATTTAGAGGATTGTTGCTACGGTGTTATGGGTGGTCACCAGGGTGTTGCTATGCAGTTGCTAAGGTTTTCGGAGTAGTCTTTAGCACATTGTTTTGTTGTTGCAAGGGTTTTATGGGTGGTTGCCATGCCAGCGTGTTGCAATGTAGTTTCTAAGGTATTCTTAATACAATTTAGAGCATTGTTGCTAAGGTGTTATGGGTGGTCACCAGGGTGTTGCTATGCAGTTGCTAGGGTTTTTGGAGTAGTCTTTAGCACATTGTTTTGTTATTGCAAGGGTTTTATGGGTGGTTGCCATGCAAGGGTTTTGCAATGTGGTTTCTAAGGTGTTCTTAATAGAATTTAGTGCATTGTTGCTAAGGTGTTATGGGTGGTCACCAGGGTGTTGCTATGCAGTTGCTAGGGGTTTCGAGTAGCACATTGTTTTGTTGTTGCAAGGGTTTTATGGGTGGTTGCCATGCTAGGGTGTTGCAATGTGGTTTCTAAGGTGTTCTTAATAGAATTTAGAGGATTGTTGCTAAGGTGTTATGGGTGGTCACCAGGGTGTTGCTATGCAGTTGCTAAGGTTTTCGGAGTAGTCTTTAGCACATTGTTTTGTTGTTGCAAGGGTTTTATGGGTGGTTGCCATGCCAGCGTGTTGCAATGTAGTTTCTAAGGTATTCTTAATACAATTTAGAGCATTGTTGCTAAGGTGTTATGGGTGGTCACCAGGGTGTTGCTATGCAGTTGCTAGGGTTTTTGGAGTAGTCTTTAGCACATTGTTTTGTTATTGCAAGGGTTTTATGGGTGGTTGCCATGCCAGGGTGTTGTAATGAGGTTTCTAAGGTGTTCTTAATAGAATTTAGTGCATTGTTGCTAAGGTGTTATGGGTGGTCACCAGGGTGTTGCTATGCAGTTGCTAGGGGTTTCAAGTAGTTTTTAGCACATTGTTTTGTTGTTGCAAAGGTTTTATGGGTGGTTGCCATGCCAGCATGTTGCAATGTGTTTTCTAAGGTGTTCTTAATAGAATTTACTGCATTGTTGCTAAGGTGTTATGGGTGGTCACCAGTGTGTTGCTATGCAGTTGCTAGCGTTTTCAGAGTAGTCTTTAACACACTGTTTTGTTGTTGCAGGGGTTTTATGGGTGGTTGCCATGCCAGCGTGTTGCAATGTGGTTTCTACGGTGTTCTTAATACAATTTAGAGCATTGTTGCTAAGGTGTTATGGGTGGTCACCAGGGTGTTGCTATGCAGTTGCTAAGGTTTTCGGAGTAGTCTTTAGCACATTGTTTTGTTGTTGCAAGGGTTTTATGGGTGGTTACCATGCCAGCGTGTTGCAATGTGGTTTCTACGGTGTTCTTAATACAATTTAGAGCATTGTTGCTAAGGTGTTATGGGTGGTCACCAGGGTGTTGCTATGCAGTTGCTAAGGTTTTCGGAGTAGCCTTTAGCACATTGTTTTGTTGTTGCAAGGGTTTTATGGGTGGTTGCCATGCCAGCGTGTTGCAATGTGGTTTCTAAGGTGTTCTTAATACAATTTAGAGCATTGTTGCTAAGGTGTTATGGGTGGTCACCAGGGTGTTGCTATGCCGTTGCTAGGGTTTTCAGAGTAGTCTTTAACACATTGTTTAATTGTTGCAAGGGTTTTATAGGTGCTTGCAATGTTTGGGTGTTGCAATGTAGACACACTGAGTAGTCTTTAATACCTTGTTAAGAGGTTGCTAGGGTGTTATGGATAGTCAACAGGGTGTTGCTATGGGGTTGCTAAGGGATTCTGAGTAGTCTTGAGCATTACAGTAGTGTTATGAATAGTTGCCATAGTGTTGCTGGGCAACTACAATTAGGGATGGGAATTGATAAGATTTTATCGATCCGATTCTTTAACGATTCTCTTATCGATTCCTGATAGCACTGTGTGGGAAAAAGTAGTCATATGCTTTTTTGGGGGAAAGAAACAATTGGTTTTATTTGTTTTAAACCTTACACTTGACTAAGTAAACTGTACTTTTGATGTAATTTATATAATAAATGAAACCTTATGAGTTCAGTTCAGTGTTGAGTTCAGTTCAGTGTTGGGAGATCAGTTCAGTTGTTTTAACCATTCATTAAAACGAATCGGTTCAAATGAGTCATTAGTTCGCGAATTGAACGTGTCATTATCAGACGTGTGCGCGTTCCGACACAAGATGTGTGTCATCACAGAAAACATTTCATCTTTTGGTCGTTTTTTCCGTTTATTTGAAGTGTGGTTTATGTCAGCTAAATGTGCGGACCGCTTTTCAGAGAAGATAAGGCAACGTAGACCTATTTCAGCACAATTCACACCCAGCGGTAATTCAGGAAAAACAAAACTCCGAATGCTACACATGAAACTTTAGTCTCCCGACCTTACTATTGTGTCGATTATTTTGATTAATATGTGCGAGGGAGAAAGAGAGAGCAAGACAGCGCTTAGTTTTGAGCAGTGAAGCCAGAGAGAGGTGCGCGCGCGCACGACCGGGGCTCTCTCTCTCCCTGCTCGTTCAGTTTAACACGAGCCCTGTCACGAGCGCAGCGGTTCATAACTACAGAGAGAGACAATTTTACCGGTACTCACCGATCAAATAAGGCTTTGGTGGTACAAAAAAAAAATCGCTTTGGACGCCGTGCTGGTGCTTAATAAAGGACAAAGGGACAGTTGTTAGTTCACTGTCTGAAGCCTACATACTGGTTGACTCAGAGCAGGAGCATCGATAAGAGGAATCGTTAACGTCGAGCGCATACAATATCGATGGATCGTAAAATTTAGAACCGGTTCTCGAGTGGAACCGGTTTTCGATTCCCATCCCTAACTACAATGTTCCGAATAGTCTTTAGAGCAGTTGCTAAGGTGTAATGGGTGGTAGCTAGGATGTTATTATTACAGTTGTCATTCATAAATTCATTTTTTACCACAGATTAAAATAAATTTACTGCGCTTTCTCAGAAAATCTGAGCAAATCTACATAAAAAGTCTTAAGATAATCACAGCATGTCAATTCTAGAGATAAGGGGGAAAAACAACGCAGCATTACCCTAATGAGTATGGGAGCATTTATTCCCTTACAAAAAAATTATAATGAGCAAGTTTCACAGACTGTGCCACAAACTCCCTGTCTGTAACTTAATAAACTCAGCAATCAGCTCTAACAATAAGTGAAGATAAGCAACCGTGTTTTCCTATTCACCATGTGCTAGTCCAGATGGCAGCGAGAAGTGAGGCTTCAAAAAGCCTCCAATCAACCCGTCTAGCAGCTTTAACAAGAACACGCTGAGAAGCCTGCCAAAATAAAGTGTTTATAGGCCATTTTCATACAAGAGGAGCAAAGGCCCATAGAGAATACATAGAGACACTGGCTTCATCGCAGAAACATACAATTTTCACAGAAACAGCCTGACAATCTGATTGTATGAATAATGTCTGAATGAATAATGTCTCAAAAATCATGCTATAGAGTTTTGCCTAGCAGACCTAGGGACCAGAATCTCATAAAGACTTCGCATTAAACTCCGGTTCTGGCACACACATGGCCGTGAGCGCGCACACACACACACTGAACAGGTGGCACTGCCAGAGAGGAAGCTGCAGCAGATGGCATCATGCACCTGACTTACACCAACACTACATTCAATTTGATTCATATTAAAGAAAGATCATCTACATGGACAAATCCTCTAGTTTCCCTGAGATGTTTATTTAAATTATTTCTTTTAAATAGTTGTGATATTGTTGTAAAACTAAATGGACCATGGTGCTCCGATTGATCGGGCGCAGATCGTTATCAGCTGATAATAGCTTTATATAGTTTAATCAGTGGTCCCTATAAAGATGAGATCGCGCAAAACTCGCGAGACTATTTTTTCTATGCGCAGCTAAAGTTGCTTCACTAGTAAATGAAGTGAATAACCCCAGTGGGTCTATTTCAAGCCTTCTATTTATCATGTAGTATTATTTATTGGATTGTTGGATATTGCATTAGCGATCGGTATCGGCCCATACTGCGTCCAGTGATTGGTAATCGTCCCCAAAAGCAAAAATATAATGAGACAATATGAACATTTTTTGTAATGAGAGTGTACTAAAACTAATATAAGAACCAGGTGATTCCACCTTAACCCTCAGGTGCTCTTCGGTCATTTCTGACCGAAAAATTTTCTGTTTTGAATTTTTAAAAATCACAGCTTCATCAGAATGTTACGAAACTTGGTGACTTTTATGGCATTATGTATGTGAATACAAAAAAAATTGAGGTCATGATCCGAGCATGCTAAGTGGTCGTAAAAAAAAAATAGTCACACTTGTGGTCTTCGGTCAAAAATGACCCCCATAGGAAATGAATGGGAAATTGACAAAAAATTTTGTACATGCAATCTACAAATCGGCCACAATTCTAAAAAAAAGTGCACCACAGGAAAGGGGTGACACTCTACAACATCTAGAGCGCAAAACAGACAAACCCACCCACACACACACACATACAAACACACTTTTATACACATACACACCAATAAATTTTGATTACAAAAAGTATGTTTTGAATTTCATCGGAATGTAACGAAACTTGGTGACTTTTATGGCATTATGTATGTGAACGCACAAAAAATTGAGGTCATGATCTGAGCAACTGTAACCAGATGGTGCTAATTTTCTTCAAAAAAAAAAAATATATTTTTTTTTTTCTGAAGGCCTAGACTCTATATTAAACTAAAATACTGCATTAATAATAATTTTTGGGAAAAAAATATATATATACAGAAAAATATATATATTTTTCCATGGCAAAAATAGACCATAAATATTGCATAAATACTAATAAATTCAATCAAATTGTCTCAAAATACTAAATTACAAAGAATAAATATTATAGAACAAAAATAAATTGCACTGGTTTTACTGGGATGGAGGAAATTTAATTTTTAGGTGTCCGGTCACTTTTGACCGGGAAGATGAACCTGAAGGTTAAACTGGTTTTAGCTGGATTTTCCAATAGGGTTTACAAAGAGAATATTTATCTTAGACGTACCTTGATCCAGTATGATGAGCTGAGCACTCGACTGCACATTACCAGCGTCATTCTCAGCTAAACACTGATAGAAACCTTCATCTGACTTGACCAGTCCCAGCACCTGCAAGTTCTGCTCCTTCTATAAAGAGGCAAACAAGAACATTGCTGTCAAGTGTCAACTAGAAGAAATTTCACATATATAGTACACTCAAATGTTCATGACAAAAGGTCAGCATTTCCTCACTCAAGTAGAGATACAGTAGCTGGCAACTTACAATGATCTTGAAATAGTCGCTGGGAATGACGGCATCTCCGTTCTTCACCCATTTGATGGTGGGAGCCGGTGAGCCGGTGACCTCACACTCGAAGATTACGTCTGTGGCTTCATGAGCATATACGTTAGCAGGTTTCTTCAGGAAGTGAGGGGGAGCTGGGAAGAAAAGCAAAAACAGTTTAGTACAACTTGGGAAAACAACACGACTTGCTTAGTTTTGACTCTTCTCAACCTCTAAATATCCAATCCCTGAAGACCAGGATGTGGCTAAATACGTAGCTCCTCATAGTCAGAGGAGAACGCAAAACCTCCTAAATGAGGTTATTTGGTGTTGGAGAAGATCCACATGACATAGATGTGCAGCAGAATGATTCAGGTCTGTCTGCTAGGATGTAATTGGATTGTTGCTCTGTGTTGTGCCTGATTCGCTACCACACAACCACAAGCCAAGCATTTCACATTACACATCACATTCATCACATCCCACACAAAACATTACGCATAATATGCATGATTCACACCCTTAAATCGCACAAAATGCATGTGCGTGTGTATATATTTTTTATTTTTGTTTTTTACACAGTCATGTGAAACAACAAATGACATATTACACTGTGTCATTATTTATTTAACAAAAAAAAGCCAAAATGGAAAAGCCATGGGTGACAAACTAAACAAACCCTATGATTCACTTGCTTGTAGAGACACCTGTTTATGCTCAGTTCTCTTCAACATTTCAGTCCAGGTCTGGAATATGACTGGGTCATTGCAACACCTTGATTATTTTCTTTTTCAGCCATTCTGTTGTAGATATGCTAGTTTTGCTCCTGTTGCGTGACCAGATGGGCTCACGTTTAATACTTTGGTATAATACTTTTCATGGTTGACTCAATGACGACATGAAGGTGCCCTGGTCCTGTGGCAGCAAAACAAGCCACAAATCATCGACCCTCCATCAGCGTGATGGAGTGTTGATTTCAGGTGTTTGTGCTGATATGCTGATATGCATTATAGTCAAACATCTCTACTTTGGATTTGTCATTGCTCCAGGAAGTCTTGAGGTTTGTTCAGATGCAACTTTTCAACATGTTTCTTTTCAGAGAGAAGAAGCTTTCTCCTGGCATCCCTTCCAAACATGCCATACTTGTCTGTTCTTCTTCTAATTGTACTTTTTATGAAATTTAACATGTTAACTGAGGCCTGTAGAGTCTGAATTGTAGTTCTATGTTTTTGCGATTTATCCGAGCATTGCACGGTCTGACCTTGGGGTGAATTTGCTTTCTCCATTGGGTCACTTGATGGAGTTTTAGGACACCATTAGGTCACCTGATGGAGTTTTAGGACACCATTGGGTCACCTGATGGAGTTTTAGGACACCATTGGGTCAACTGATGGCGTTTTAGGAAACCACTGGGTCACCTGATGGAGTTTTAGGACACCATTGGTTCACCTGATGGAGTTTTAGGACACCATTGGGTCACCTGATGGAGTTTTAGGACACCATTGGGTCACCTGATGCAGTTTTAGGACACCATTGGGTCAACTGATGCAGTTTTAGGACACCATTGGGTAACTTGATGGAGTTTTAGGACACCATTGGGTCACCTGATGGAGTTTTAGGACACCATTGGGTCACCTGATGGAGTTTTAGGACACCATTGGGTCACCTGATGGAGTTTTAGGACACCATTGGGTCACCTGATGCAGTTTTAGGACACCATTGGGTCACTTGATGGAGTTTTAGGACATTATTGGTTCACCTGATGGAGTTTTAGGACACCATTGGGTCACTTGATGGAGTTTTAGGACATTATTGGTTCACCTGATGGAGTTTTAGGACACCATTGGGTCACCTGATGGAGTTTTAGGACAACATTGGGTCACCTGATGGAGTTTTAGGACAACATTAGGTCACCTGATGGAGTTTTAGGACACCATTGGTTCACCTGATGGAGTTTTAGGACACCATTAGGTCACCTGATGGAGTTTTAGGACACCATTGGTTCACCAGATGGAGTTTTAGGACACCATTGGGTCACCTGATGGAGTTTTAGGACACCATTGGGTCACATGATGGAGTTTTAGCACACCATTGGTTCACCTGATGGAGTTTTAGGACAACATTAGGTCACCTGATGGAGTTTTAGGACACCATTGGGTCACCTGATGCAGTTTTAGGACACCATTGGGTCACTTGATGCAGTTTTAGGACACCATTGGGTAACTTGATGGAGTTTTAGGACACCATTGGGTCACCTGATGGAGTTTTAGGACACCATTGGGTCACCTGATGGAGTTTTATGACACCATTGGGTCACTTGATGGAGTTTTAGGACATTATTGGTTCACCTGATGGAGTTTTAGGACACCATTGGGTCACTTGATGGAGTTTTAGGACATTATTGGTTCACCTGATGGAGTTTTAGGACACCATTGGGTCACATGATGGAGTTTTAGGACAACATTGGGTCACCTGATGGAGTTTTAGGACAACATTAGGTCACCTGATGGAGTTTTAGGACACCATTGGTTCACCTGATGGAGTTTTAGGACACCATTAGGTCACCTGATGGAGTTTTAGGACACCATTGGGTCACCTGATGCAGTTTTAGGACACCATTGGGTCACTTGATGGAGTTTTAGGACATTATTGGTTCACCTGATGGAGTTTTAGGACACCATTGGGTCACTTGATGGAGTTTTAGGACATTATTGGTTCACCTGATGGAGTTTTAGGACACCATTGGGTCACCTGATGGAGTTTTAGGACAACATTGGGTCACCTGATGGAGTTTTAGGACAACATTAGGTCACCTGATGGAGTTTTAGGACACCATTGGTTCACCTGATGGAGTTTTAGGACACCATTAGGTCACCTGATGGAGTTTTAGGACACCATTGGTTCACCAGATGGAGTTTTAGGACACCATTGGGTCACCTGATGGAGTTTTAGGACACCATTGGGTCACATGATGGAGTTTTAGCACACCATTGGTTCACCTGATGGAGTTTTAGGACACCATTGGGTCACCTGATGGAGTTTTAGGACACCATTGGGTCACCTGATGCAGTTTTAGGACACCATTGGGTAACTTGATGGAGTTTTAGGACACCATAGGGTCACTTGATGCAGTTTTAGGACACCATTGGGTAACTTGATGGAGTTTTAGGACACCATTGGGTCACCTGATGGAGTTTTAGGACACCATTTGGTCACCTGATGGAGTTTTATGACACCATTGGGTCACCTGATGGAGTTTTAGGACACCATTGGGTCACCTGATGCAGTTTTAGGACACCATTGGGTCACTTGATGGAGTTTTAGGACATTATTGGTTCACCTGATGGAGTTTTAGGACACCATTGGGTCACTTGATGGAGTTTTAGGACATTATTGGTTCACCTGATGGAGTTTTAGGACACCATTGGGTCACCTGATGGAGTTTTAGGACAACATTGGGTCACCTGATGGAGTTTTAGGACAACATTAGGTCACCTGATGGAGTTTTAGGACACCATTGGTTCACCTGATGGAGTTTTAGGACACCATTAGGTCACCTGATGGAGTTTTAGGACACCATTGGTTCACCAGATGGAGTTTTAGGACACCATTGGGTCACTTGATGGAGTTTTAGGACATTATTGGTTCACCTGATGGAGTTTTAGGACACCATTGGGTCACCTGATGGAGTTTTAGGACAACATTGGGTCACCTGATGGAGTTTTAGGACAACATTAGGTCACCTGATGGAGTTTTAGGACACCATTGGTTCACCTGATGGAGTTTTAGGACACCATTGGGTCACCTGATGGAGTTTTAGGACACCATTGGGTCACTTGATGGAGTTTTGGGACACCACTGGGTCACCTGATGGTGTTTAGGACACCATTGGGTCACTTGATGGAGTTTTGGGACACCACTGGGTCAACTGATGGCGTTTTGGGAAACCACTGGGTCACCTGATGAAGTTTAGGACACCATTGGGTCAGTATCAAGTTTTGATTGATACTGTGAAGCTGCTTTGATGCAATCTATATTGTGAAAAGCGCTATATAAATATACTTGGCTTGACTTGAATTTGATGTCCACCTCTGGGAAGATTGGCAACTATCTTGAATGTTTTCCACTTGTGAATAATCTTCCTCACTGTAGAACAATAAAAACTTGCTGATGATCAATTTATCAAAGACATTTGATTAGCAGTGCCTTATGGAAGAAGTAGGGGTGTACTTAACTTGTCACCCATGGCTTTTCCATTTTGGCCTAGCTTTTGTTAAATAAATAATGACACAGTGTAATAGCTAGGTCATGTGTTATTGTTCATCAGAGGTTGTATTTACCTCATTTTAAGACCTGCCAATGACCATATGAATTTTCATTATGTCCTGACACATAAAACCATATTGCCAATATGTCGCCATCCTTTTGTTGTTTTTGTTATCCTTGATCTCATAAATACTGTAAATCAGTAAAACAGACCACTTTTTCTTAAATAATACAACAACGAATGTACGTAAGTGAATGGGGGGGTCACAATGAGCAAAGGGGAAACATAGCAAATAAAGATTATGCACTCTAAACAACACTGGGTTGTTTCAACCCAAATTTGGGTCAAATATGGACAAACCCAAATGTTGGGTTAAAAATGTCATTTTTAATGTTAACCCAACTTCAACTTTCACTTTCAACTGTAATTTTTTTAATTACATTTTTAACCCAACATTTGGGTTTGTCCATATTTTACCCAAATTTGGGTTGAAACAACCCAGCATTTTTTAGAGTATGAATTTTCATGAAAATAAATGTTTGTGATTGTCAGTATCCATTCTCGAAATCACCATCCAAAGCTAGAACAGCTACATAAAGCTAAGCTGAGCTGGTATGCAGATTTTTGGAAGAATAGTAGAATATCTGGATCTAGCATATGTAACATAAGTTGCAGGATCAGGGCCACACTGACTGAGGTAATGTGATGAATGGCTGAGAGTGTGTGCTCCTGCAGTTTGCTGAGGTCTGCACACACAACCTGCTGAAAAACACTTGTCACACACTGCTGGGTTCCTGCTCAAGCCAGCTCCGCACGGGACAGATGGTTCATGTTTCAATCACTCAGTATATCTCAAGCCCAGGAGGACATGCACAGGGAAGCACTGTACAAATGTTCCATATATAAAGAGGTGTGATTGTACAAACATTTGCATTATTACTGGACAACAACAGAACCAGTTTTCATATTAAAGTCAACATGAAACAGAATTCAAAACCTATTTCCTTAATACAAAAATGTAATTACAATATATATTTTAGTTTACCATAAATGTTTGTCGGTACATTCAAAAATGCATTTTAACCATATTTTAAAGACAACAGAATTTAAATTACACATGAAGATGGATTTAAGTCTACTTAATTAACTACTAATTTCAGTTCATTTAAATTTACTACATTTTCATTTAATTTCATTTAAAGTGTGTCAGTTCACACTTCTTAAGTATATTATTTCCATAATGCATTTTTTAAGTATGATAAAGTGTACCTTTTTCACAAGGAGAATTATAAGGACTGTCCATTAAATTAAATAAAAAAAAATTAAAAATGCATGTATAGCCACAAGAAACAATGTAATATTTATAGGTTTATACACTCTAAAAAATGCTGGGTTGTTTCAACCCAAATTTGGGTCAAATATGGACAAACCCAAATGTTGGGTTAAAATGTAATTAAAAAATGTACAGTTGAAAGTGAAAGTTGAAGTTGGGTTCAAATTTTAAATGACGTTTTTTAACCCAACATTTGGGTTTGTCCCCATTTGACCCAAATTTGGGGTAAAACAACGCAGGACCGTTTAGAGTGTATCCCGTCTTTCAAATTCAGTGACACGTCAAGCCAGTAAACTTGGTACACTCTAAAAAATGCTGGGTTGTTTTAACCCAATTTTGGGTCAAACATGGACAAACCTGAAATGTTGGGTTAAAAATGTAATGTAAAAATTTAACCCAACGGCTGGGTTAGTCCATATTTGACCCAAAGTTGGGTTAAAACAACCCAGCATTTTTTAGAGTGTAAGATTTGCATAATGGTAACCAGAAAGGTGTCATGATACCTCACAAATTACATCGGATACACACAACCAGACATTTGTTTGCCTAGAACAGTAGTTTTTGCTGAATAATTCATGCTTTAACACAAGCATGAGATTCGCACTTCTGCTTGTAATCCCTCTGGAAGGCTGGTCTTGTTTACTCCCATTGCAAGTTATTGTAACTGTGTGTGTTTGTTTGAACAAATCAGAAATATTTTTCTGTGGTAATCAGCACGATGCTATTGATATAGAGGTTATTGAATCATGAATATTCTTGTGTTGCTGTTTCAAATGTCTTGTTTGCTCATATTTTGAATGTCAAGTCAACATGCAGATTGATCCGGGAACCTCTGCTCTCTATGTGTTTGTTATCCTGTAGGTGAAATGCCCAGAATCTTATTAAACTTTGAAGACTGTCTTTACTGTGATACACAGAACATAAGCCAGTGGCTCGTATAGACTGCTGTTATTTCTCAGCCTACTCTGAAATGCAGGGTAGATGATTGGAAACAGGGTAATTGGAGTGTGTGTTGAGCTTTGACATTGTCTGTAATACAGCGGGAAACCTGAGACATGCTCATGAATGCAAGTGAGGCAGTGATAAGAGCTGTGTGGCCATTTGAGATGGTTTTATCATCACTATAATCTCTATGTAGAATGTATAGGGAACGTAACCGGTCGGTGACCAACCATGAAACAAATGCTCTGGCTTTATCTTTAGCTTTTCTTCTGTTGTCTCAGCACATTTTCCTCACAATTATTTCTTAAAGTCAACCTCAAATCACAATTATTTACTTTCTTAATACATGCTCATTGAAGGGATGCACGATATATCGGCCACCATATCGGTATCGGCCGATAAAAGATTATTTTTAACTTTATTGTTATCGGCCTGATAAGAAAAGCAGGTTGTTAGATTAAAGCCGATAAGTAATTTATTATTTCCTTCCGCTGAGACGCTTCAGATGCACACTGATGGTTTTGAATTGATGATTGGAATCACTTCAAAAAAGGAAAATACAGTGCAAAATGCAAGTCTGTAATTTAGGATACATAAAGTTATCATAATTGTGTGATCGGGACATGAGACTTTTGTTTTTGTAATCAGGCACTGAAAAATTATATAAAATTTTGGATTTAGGTTTATCGGGCATTAAATCGGTTATCGGCTTACAAAGATAAAGAATTATCGGTTATCGTATTGGCCATAATTTTCATTTCGGTTCCTCCCTTCTAGTGTACTTGTGCATGAATCACTAGTACACATTATTTCAAAAGAATATATTTATTCTTTTAGATTTATCGGGCATTATATCAGTTATGGGCTTTCAAATATAAAGAATTATCGGTTATCGTATTGGCCATAATTTTCATTTCGGTTCCTCCCTTCTAGTGTACTTGTGCATGAATTACTAGTACACATTATTTTTTAAAAGAATATCTTTACTCTTTTAGATTTATCGGGCATTATATCGGTTATCGGCTTTCAAATATAAAGAATTATCGGTTATCGTATTGGCCATAATCTTCATTTCGGTTCCTCCCTTCTAGTGTACTTGTGCATGAATCACTAGTACACATTATTTCAAAAGAATATCTTTACTCTTTTAGATTTATCGGGCATTATATCGGTTATCGGCTTTCAAATATAAAGAATTATCGGTTATCGTATTGGCCATAATCTTCATTTCGGTTCCTCCCTTCTAGTGTACTTGTGCATGAATCACTAGTACACATTATTTCAAAAGAATATATTTATTCTTTTACATTTATCGGGCATTATATCGGTTATCGGCTTTCAAATATAAAGAATTATCGGTTATCGTATTGGCCATAATTTTCATTTCGGTTCCTCCCTTCTAGTGTACTTGTGCATGAATCACTAGCACACATTATTTTTTAAAAGAATATCTTTACTCTTTTAGATTTATCTGGCATTATATCGGTTATGGGCTTTCAAATATAAAGATTTATCGGTGATCGTATCGGCCATAATTTTCATATCGGTTCATCCCTCCTAGTGTTATTGTGCCTGAATCACTAGTACACATTATTTTAAAAGAATATCTTTATTCTTTTAGATTTATCGGACATTAAATCGGCTATCGGCTTTCAAATATAAAGATTTATCGGTGATCGTATTGGCCATAATTTTCATTTCGGTTCCTCCCTTCTAGTGTAATTGTGCATGAATCACTAGTACACATTATTTTTTAAAAGAATATCTTTACTCTTTTAGATTTATCGGACATTAAATCGGTTATCGGCTTTCAAATATAAAGAATTATCGGTTATCGTATTGGCCATAATTTTCATATCGGTTCCTCCCTTCTAGTGTACTTGTGCATGAATCACTAGTACACATTATTTTTTTAAAGAATATCTTTACTCTTTTAGATTTATCTGGCATTATATCGGTTATGGGCTTTCAAATATAAAGATTTATCGGTGATCGTATCGGCCATAATTTTCATATCGGTTCATCCCTCCTAGTGTTATTGTGCCTGAATCACTAGTACACATTATTTTAAAAGAATATCTTTATTCTTTTAGATTTATCGGACATTAAATCGGTTATCGGCTTTCAAATATAAAGAATTATCGGTTATCGTATTGGCCATAATTTTCATATCGGTTCCTCCCTTCTAGTGTACTTGTGCATGAATCACTAGTACACATTATTTTTTTAAAGAATATCTTTACTCTTTTAGATTTATCTGGCATTATATCGGTTATGGGCTTTCAAATATAAAGATTTATCGGTGATCGTATCGGCCATAATTTTCATATCGGTTCATCCCTCCTAGTGTTATTGTGCCTGAATCATTAGTACACATTATTTTAAAAGAATATCTTTATTCTTTTAGATTTATCGGACATAAAATCGGTTATCGGCTTTCAAATATAAAGAATTATCGGTGATCGTATCGGCCATAATTTTCATATCGGTTCATCCCTCCTAATGTTATTGTGCCTGAATCACTAGTACACATTATTTTAAAAGAATATCTTTATTCTTTTAGATTTATCGGACATTAAATCGGTTATCGGCTTTCAAATATAAAGAATTATCGGTTATCATATTGGCCATAATTTTCATATCGGTTCCTCCCTTCTAGTGTAATTGTGCATGAATCACTAGTACACATTATTTCAAAAGAATATATTTATTCTTTTAGATTTATTGGCCATTATATTGGTTATCAGCTTTCAAATTTAAAGATTTATCGGTTATCGTAACGGCCAAAATGTTCATATCGGTTCATCCCTCCTAGTGTTATTGTGCATCAATCACTAGCACACATTATTTCAAAAGACTATCTTCATTAATCATCCTGCTAATTCTCTGAAATGACATTGATTGGCATAACCTAAGATATGTGAAAGTGTAAAATAATGTTAAATAAATAAATCATTTTAAGCATGGTTTTAGGACAAATTTGTCGGTAATACAGCCTTTCTAAAATCTTGCCAATAGTTCAAGCAGAAAATGCATTCTGGTGAACGTTAATGCAACGTGAACAGTCCTCCACAACCAACTGCTAAAAAGAGATCAGGTCTGACTCCATTTTTGTTTACGTTTCACAATCCAGCAAGTTCTTGATAACAAATATCATGTCTTGCTGTATTGTTTTTCACACTAGGATATACATCAGCTTAATGAAGTTGAAATATATATCAAAGAATACTCAAATTATAATCAAGTACTTTAAATGTGCTTTAGTCAACACACATCAAAGTAAGTGTACTTCTTTAAAGCACAGCAAAAGATCATTAAATCGAGATTTTTGTAATAATTGGACTGTTGCAAAAAAAAAAAAAAAAAAAAAAAAATCAGACCTAGATCTTGCGACGAGCTCGGTTTGAGTTTGGCATTGCACCTCTTCTGGCATTGCACCTCCCCCCACAAAGGCCAAAGTAGGGGCCGGCTTCCCTCCCGGTCTCTTTCCTCTTTTCATCTCGTCACAGTGTAGGATCAATTCTCAGCAGACCGACAGATGGCTAAAGCTCATTACACACCACATATCTGCACGAAATCTACAGTCCAGATTCTACTCGATTTGTCATTTTACACCTGAACAGTCCCTTTCATCATCACACAATCAAATATCATGTACTTTAATAGAAGTGCAATTACAGAGAATCCTACGTGTTTCTGCAAAACATGTTCAGACCGTGCAATCGATTTACGGAAGAAAATGCAACAGCACCAGATAGCTTTACAGTGTGACATGACCATCAAGTCAGCTTTATTTAGATAGCGCTTTTTACAATACAGATTGTTTCAAAGCATCTTTAAACACTAGATAACAAAAGCAACAAAGTTTGTTTCCAGAAGTAAAGACACGCGTCAGCCGCGTCACTGAACCGGAAGATAATACAATGCTGAATAAAGTCGCCGTTTTTGTTATTTTTGGACCAAAATGTATTTTCGATGCTTCAAAACATTGTAACTAACCCACTGAGGTCACATGGACTACTTTGATGATGTCTTTATTTCCTTTCCGTTATAAGTGAGGTTTAAGCTTACCTCTCAGCGTGAGCTCAGCCTGGGCCTCGATGGATCCGTTGATGTTGTCTGCCAGACAGTTGTACACACCGGCGTCTTCCTCGGTGAGATTGAAGATCTGCAGACTGCCTCCGCCGAGCACCTCGAAGCGGCCCGTGCTGTGAAGAGAAAAACACGCTGTCAATTCTCTCCCTTCAGACAGTTAAATGTATACTTAGTCCAACAGGTGGAATATATCTTGCAAAGGGAGCGTGCTAAGAGAAAAGGCAGCGTAACGATTGTGGTGGTGTGGTTAAGGGGTTAAAGGTCAGGCTTTGTTATCAGAAGGTCTCTGGTTTGAAGCTGGTGGAAAACAATGAACCCTTCAGCAAGACCCTTAACCCCAGGACGCTTTCGGAGAATAGTCCAGCGTATAACTACACTGCATGTAGTGATAGGGTGAGCTTTACCTTCACAAAAATAGTGTTAGTTCACCTCAGAAGGCCAAAGTGTGTGTGTGTCCATCTATGCATCTATCTATGATTCTATGTATCTGTCCATCCATCCATCTATGATTCTATGTATCTATCTATGATCCTATGTATCTATCCATCCATCCATCTATCTATCTTTCTATCTATCTATCTATCTATCTATCTATCTATCTATCTATCTATCTATCTATCTATCTATCTATCTATCTATCTATCTATCTATCTATCTATCTATCTATCTAAGCATTTATGCATCCACCCATCCAACATCCACTCATCCATCCATCCATCCACCCACCGACCCATCCATCCATACATCCACCCATCCATACATACATCCACCCATCCATCTATCTATGTAAGCATTTATGCATCCACCCATCCATCCATACATCCACCCACCCACCCATCCATCCAACCAACCAACCATCCATCCACCCACCCACCCATCCAAAAATCCACCCATCCATCCATCCATCCATCCATCCACCCATCCATCCATACATCCACCCATCCATCCATCCATCCATCCATGTAAGCATTTATGCATCCACCCATCCATCCAACCATCCACCCACCCACCCATCCATCCAACCAACCATCCACCCACCCACCCACCCATCCAAAATCCACCCATCCATCCATCCATCCATCCACCCATCCATACATACATCCACCCATCCATCCATCCATCCATGTAAGCATTTATGCATCCACCCATACATCCACCCATCCATCCATCCATACATCCACCCATCCATACATACATCCACCCATCCATCTATCTATGTAAGCATTTATGCATCCACCCATCCATCCATACAACCACCCATCCACCCATCCATCCAACCAACCATCCACCCACCCACCCATCCAAAAATCCACCCATCCATCCATCCATCCATCCATCCATCCATCCATTTACCCATCCATCCATACATCCACCCATCCATACATACATCCACCCATCCATCCATCCATCCATGTAAGCATTTATGCATCCACCCATCCATCCACCCACCCACCCATCCAAAAATCCACCCATCCATCTATCCATCCATCCATCCATCCATACATACATCAACCCATCCATCCACCCACCCATCCATCCATCCACCCACCCATCCACCCATCCATCCATCCATCCATCCATCCACCCACCCACCCACCCACCCACCCATCCATCCATCCATCCATCCATCCATACATCCACCCATCCACCCACCCATCCATCCAAATTATTAATTGAGAAATTATTTGAATTAATTTATTTATTGACCGGTTTTCAACCCTGTTACCAATAGTTGTCTGAATACAAAAGGCATGCCCGAATATATTTATTTACTATTTTTCATCCCTATTACCAGATGTTGTCTGAATACAAGACATTTCTGAATTTTCTTTAATATTTTTTCATCCCTGTTACCAAATGTTGCTTGAATACAAAAGATATATCTGAATATATTTACAAAAAAAGTCATCCCTGTTACCATAGTTGCCTGAATACAAAAGGCATTTCTGAATGTATTATTTACTATTTTTCATCCCTGTTTCCAATAGTGGTATGAATGCATGACAATTCTGAATGTATGTACTATTTTCCATCCCTGTTACTAAAATTTGTCTGAATACAAAATACATGTCTGAATATATACACACTTTTTTCATCCCTGTTACAAAAAATCTGCCTGTATACAAAAACATGGGTGAATACAATTTAAAACCATGTGGGATTTCTAGGAATAACATTAAATTAAGAAAAAAAATATTTTTAAATATATTACAATTCATTAAAAATGGGTAACAGGGTTTTTTACAATATCTTAGATGTTTAAATGGCTGTGCTTGATGAATGCACACCATGGGTAAAAATTGATTCAATGATTTCTGCAATGATTTTTTTTTTTTGCCCTACAGACAAACTAATCATCATTCAGTTGTGGAGTTGGGTGGATTTCCGACACAGGGAACATGCTGTGATGCTGAGCAAGGCATAAATAGTTTACAGAAAAGAAGAGGAGAGGAGCCGACTGAAAACACAAGAAAATCTCCACTCAACCTCATCTGTCAGACATCGACTGGCATTAAACACCATTATCACCAGCATTCTCACACTGACTATTTTTATTTCTCTGCCTGTCTCAGCCGTGAAGTAACCCGATCCATGTGTTGAATTCAAAATTAAACTCTGCTTGTATTATTTTACTTATATTTTTGGGATTTGAAAGAAAAATAAAAAATTAGTGGAATTCCAAGGAACGCATTTATGAGAGTACAATAAAGGCCTCATACAATTAGACAAAATAGATATAATAAATGAACACCTAAAGAAGAGCAAGTCAATCCTAAACCAATGTAAGTACCAAAATATCTACATTTAGAGAACAACAGTTCTCTGATGGATGTGGCTAACAGTCCAAAACACACGCCAGACCGCAGCACTCGCAGAAGAGAGAGAAGCTCAACGAAACTCCACCCTACCTCAAGCATAACACACACCTCAACCCAAGGGAAAACCAGCTGGTCTCATGAAGGGGGTCTTTGTCCGTTTGGGCTAAAGAACATGCAGTGAAACACGTAGACCCAATGAGGAGCTTTTCCACAGAAGACACGCTTCATTCTTCATGTTTTTCTTTCATGGACTGTGACGTTATTACTTGTAAGCTCCACACATCAGTGGCTCTCCGCATGTGTATCTATAGTCGACGGCCTCGAAACCGAGACACAGGCAAAGTTATTTTACTTGATTTAATCTGAAAGACTCACTTAGACTCCTTGGAACTGGATCAGATGCATAAATTAGACAAATATATAGACAATATAAGTATAACAATATATAACAATACAAATAAGACAAGTAAATAATAATAATCTATTTTATTGATTTGACGGCATCAAGCATTCAGCCATATTACCAAATTTATTGTAAACTATAAATTAGCTTGTTCCCAAAAGTTGTCTGAATACAGACATCACAATCCAATTGAATCAAATTAAAATCATGAGCACTTTTAGCAATGAACATTAAATAAAGAAAAATAAAATGGCTAACAGGGTTTCTTACAATAACCATAACAGGGTTGAATGGCTGTGCTTCATGAATGCACAACATCATTTGTGTAAAAATTGATAAATGGTTTTCTTTTGCCCTATTGATGAACTAAAAATGGCTTATTTTTGTCATCTTAATGTAAGTAAATATGATTTTCACATGTGTCTGCTGAGGGGGAGACAGGCTTGGAGACTCGGTTTTACCGAAAAGGTCCATTGTAGTGTTTTGCATTTGTAAAGACTTGGAGCTGGATCAGACAAGACAAATAAGACGATATATATATATATATGAAGAGTTCAGATGCAAAAGCCTCTAAATGCCATTTGAAATTTTCATCTTTAATGATGATTTTTATCAAACTTGTATATTTAAGTTCAGTAATTTCACTTAAATAACAATTAATAGGTAATTATCATTGCCATTTAAGTGAAATTACTGAACTTAAATATACAAGTTTGATAAAAATCATCATTAAAGAAGAAAATTTCAAATGGCACTTAGAGGCTTTTGCATCTGAACTCTTCATATATATATATATATATATATAAATTAAAAAAAAGGGAAAAAATTACTAACATGGGTTTCTTACCATAATCATGGTAACAATTCTATTTTATTGATTTTCTAATCTATTTTATTGATTTGACACAAAATGTTACAAACAAATTAACAGCAAAATTAAAATCCCCCCCCCCCCTAAATAGCTAGAGTAATTCCTATTTAGGAGCATTAATATTTTATTTTATCACTAAAAATACTTGTTATTTGTATAATACTTGTAATACTTGTAACTTGCTATTGTTAGAAAATAATAAAATCTCACTAAGTAAGTATAATATTCAGACATTCCCATTTTTTGTAAACAAACACATGCACACACACACACAAACCTGCGGTCAGTGAATGATACTTTCTAAATTTAGGCGTCTACTCTCCTTTCACTTAACATTTGTTAAAAAAAATCAAGGGTTTCAAGTCCAATTTTGCACCCTATACACAGATAAACAACAATGGCCTGAATAGAAAAGACATTTTTTAACAAGTAAGCCACCTTGGACTCATTTCCTTCATTCACGACCGTCGGTGCATCAGGCGTGTTGAGGGAGCAGTAATGCTTTGGTTCTATGCCTGGAGTCGCCTCAAATAACCCAGAACTAATGTGCAGGTTAGCAGCTAACAGGCTAACAGCTAGCGCTACATATCCAGTGTGCCGCTCTGAGGCCAAACTACTGGCATCCGTCAACAGAAACCCAACACCAAACTACCGGTGGCGCTGACCCAACCTGCCCCAGAGCAGCCAGCCTGTGATTGATGCCGTCATGAGATACAGCGAGCGAGATGAAAGCCTGCCTTGTCAACAGCTCAGAAGGTTCTGGCATGGTTTCCATCCTTAACTGTTCAGCTCTATGACTGTGACTCCAAACAGAGCAGATGCTAAAGCTGTGCCAAGCCTTGAATGAGGGAGTGACACTTTTCCCTCTGATGCCACCAGCAAGAGTCCTGTGTGGAAATCCAGTTAAAACCAGATGGTTTCCACCCTCATAAAGTCAAAAACGGCAAAAACTTGATATTATAGAAATTTCATAATCATTTGTATTTGAAACAAGTATTCGTTACTTCAATGAGCTCATTGTTTCTGCCTTAAATGATTACATTGTTTAAATTGTTTACATTTTGGATTATGTACATTTCTGAAATGCATAACTTAGACAGTTACCTCTGAAAACAGATCGCTGTCAATTGTAATGTGGATTCATGCATTTTCTGTAAAGCTGCTTTGAAACGGTAGCCTGGGAAAACCCAGACAACTTCCGGCAAATTTAGATTTGCTCTGAAAGTTAGAGCTCATTCAAGCCCATTTCCAATCCGTCGAAATCGCGGCACCAATCAGAAACGTTGGGGCGGGCTTTACACGATGAAGCAGATTTTGTAGCCTACATTACAAAGATGGATGCCGCCGTCAAACATCACTCGTTCGAATCAGCTATCGCGTCTGTTTTAAGCGATTTATACGTTTCCTTTTTGTTAAAAGCCGACACTCGGAGATGTTTCTCCGCCGGCCGCCGCTCTGCAAACGTCATCTCCTTCATCGCTCTGATTGGTTTTAGGTCTTCCCGCGACGTCCGTTGGTGACGCCATTCTGGAAATTAATTGTCTATGACGCTTTGCCAGACCATAACTCAGTTACAACTGAGAATGGTCTTGTTTTAACCAGGCTATTGAAACGGTGTATATTGTGAAAAGTGCAATACAAATAAACAACGCTATCTCACGACCAATTCGTTAAAAAGTGGCTAATTCGAACTAATTCATACGACCTCACTCTAAACCCACGTGATGGGTAGGTTTAGGGGCGGGGTCAGGGGTAGGTCATTCGTACGAATTCATACGAATTGGCCAACTCGTAAAATATGTACAATTTAGCAAAAACCGTACTAATTCGTACGAGTGAGGTCGTACGAATTAGCCACCTTGTAAAATCTGTACGTGTTGCCATGAGATCGGGTTGAATGTGACTTGAATTGAATAATGAAGAAAAAATGTATTAAATTCTTGAAAAGAAAACCTTATTTATTAGTATGCCATCATATTTTATCATTATTTCATGGAAGAAAAAAAAATAGTCTAAACTAAACTATATTTTGATCTTGACTTCAATGTATTCTAAAACTTACTCTAACATCAAAACTTCCTCTTCAGCCTAAAAAGATTATTTATTATTCATTCATGGTTGTGTGTGTGGGGCACCTTCAATGATACAAACAAATAGATGAAGTTTATCTTTATCAAGGTTAATTATTAATGCTTATTAATATTTAAAACACCTTTGCCTGCCAAGGCAAAGTCATATGAAGTGAAACGACAATAAAAAACAAATGGTAATAATAAATCACTGAAAAGACTCTAGCAGACCCTTATGACTCGATACGTTTTTAAAAATATCACATAATTTCCCCTTCTGTATTACAAAGCAATATAAGATCGGATAATACAATATTGTAAATGTAAAAATGATGATATTTGTTAATGAAAGGATTGATCCTTGATCTGGTCTACCAGCAAATACCCAACAAATAGTCAATTCCATCTAAAACCATCAAACTAGACCGGTCTGACCAGCTTGGAGAGCAGCTAATGGATGGATGGATGGATGGGTGGGTGGGTGGATGGATGGGTGGGTGGGTGGATGGGTGGGTTGGATGGATGGTTGGGTGGGTGGGTTGGATGGATGGATGGTTGGGTGGGTGGGTGGGTGGGTGGGTGGGTGAATGGATGGATGGATGGATGGTTGGGTGGGTGGGTGGGTGGCTGGATGGGTGGATGGATGGATGGATGGTTGGGTGGGTGGGTGGGTGGATGGATGGATGGATGGATGGGTGGGTGGGTGGGTGGGTGGATGGATGGATGGGTGGGTGGGTGGATGGATGGATGGGTGGGTGGATGGGTGGGTTGGATGGATGGATGGATGGATGGATGGATGGATGGGTGGGTGGGTGGGTGGGTGGATGGATGGATGGATGGGTGGATGGATGGATGGTTGGGTGGATGGATGGATGGGTGGGTGGGTGGATGGATGGATGGTTGGGTGGATGGATGGGTGGGTGGGTGGGTGGATGGATGGATGGGTGGGTGGATGGGTGGGTTGGATGGATGGATGGATGGATGGATGGATGGGTGGGTGGGTGGGTGGGTGGATGGATGGATGGGTGGATGGATGGATGGTTGGGTGGATGGATGGGTGGGTGGGTGGATGGATGGATGGGTGGTTGGATGGATGGATGGTTGGGTGGGTGGGTGGATGGGTGGGTGGGTGGTGGATGGGTGGGTTGGATGGATGGATGGTTGGGTGGGTGGGTGGGTGGATGGATGGATGGATGGGTGGGTGGGTGGGTGGGTGGGTGGGTGGGTGGATGGATGGATGGATGGATGGATGGGTGGATGGATGGATGGTTGGGTGGGTGGGTGGGTGGATGGGTGGATGGATGGGTGGATGGTTGGGTGGGTGGGTGGATGGGTGGGTGGATATATAGATGGATAGATAGATCAACCGTATTCTTCTGCTGTGTGAATGTGGCATTCAAATGACAACAAACATTTCACAGCCGAACACTTATGATGTAATGTCATATTATTTTCTAATCCTGAATATTAAATTCTATCTTTGTCCAGTTTAACATATGCTGCTCTTTTATAGGACTGAGCCTCGAATGAAAAAATTAGTGTAAGCGTTTTGGTCGATCGATCTCAAGTGGACGACGCTAAATACAGGTTTAAACAGAGTCTAAAGCGTTTGGAGCTTGTCCACTTTTCCAGAGCTAGTGGAAAACACACTCGACCGGTTTGCTTTCAAAGTGTAAACGCTCATGTGGTGGAATGTGTTCAAACCGCCACAAAAGAGCATCTTCTCTCCTTCTACTGATGTAATGTTTGAACATTATGGGAAGCGCTCTAGCCAAAAGGGGTTTAAACTGTCGACTGAAGACTCAAGTTTGGTTTGAAGAGGAAAAACTTACCAAGCACAATGTTCTTTCACCATTCCTAACACACACGTCTTGCGTAAACTAAAACTGATGCTCTCTGTGTATTTTTCCGTCGTCTCCGGTCAGGTTCATGTGTAAATTACGGGAATCCATTAGATCAAAACACTAATCTACACATCCATAGATTCTCTCCTCAATGAAATCAGGACAGAAGTGGACAAAAGAGACACAGGAATGCGCCTCCCTCGTCTACTTATGATCTGATCGAATGCATCTTAATAATAGGTGTCGTAAATCAATATGAAGGGCTTCATCTTGACAATGAGTCGGAGAGTGTGCTTTTCCCAGCTGGGCTGAGACGGACTATCATCATACCTTTCTTGATTTGTTTCACATGTGCTTCCAATGGTTAACCGATATGTTTGATTCGCACATTACTATAAGCCCAAAGCCACAGCATGCGTAACATGCGCACATTAGAGGTCTGAATGAACTGGGGTTAGCCATATGTCATTAGCTGTTCAGTGAAAGGAGAAGTGGACACAGTGGAAAAAAAAGATTCATAGTTTCCAGTGACAAACGGCTGCTAAATGAGTCCTGCTAAAGTGATGCATGGCTTGTACAACACATGTCCTGCCAAACAATAAAACAGACATCCAGCAAAATGCATTCCAACCCTTCACTTTTCATATTTAGAAAAGTCATACATGATGTAGTGTAGTTTTAGCTTCGGACGGCCCACCCACGGACCATTCAGGGAACATCTGATGCATATTACACGACACTACACCATATATTTCTATAAAGTATGTTTCCCAAACTGGGGTTTGTGAGCTGATTTTTAATTACATCATAATGTGAACTGAAAAGCATCAAAATAAAAAAAACACATACTACAAAAGATTCATTCTCATGTGACCATCAAAGAACTGCCAACATGCAAATATCTTGCTAAATTACATATAAAAAAAAAAAAAAGCTGGGTTGTTTCAAAATGGTTGGGTCAAATATGGGCAAACCCAAATGTTGGGTTAAAAATGTAATTTCAAAGTTTAACCCAACTTCAACTTTCACTTTCAATTGTACATTTTTTAATTGCATTTTTAACCAAACATTTGGGTTTGTCCATATTTGACCCAAATTTGGGTTGAAACAACCCAGCATTTTTTAGAGTGTATTAAAATATAATGACTATATAATGAACTATATTTTAAATACTTAAACTCTAAACAATGCTGTTTGGGTTTTGATGTTTTTTCAAATGTATTTTATTTATAATTTGGGTCAAATATGGACAAACCCAAATGTTGGGTTAAAAATGTAATTTCAAAGTTTAACCCAACTTCAACTTTCACTTTCAACTGTACATTTTTTAATTGCATTTTTAACCCAACATTTGGGTTTGTCCATATTCGACCCAAATTTGGGTTGAAACAACCCAGCATTTTCTAGAGTGTGTTAAAATATAACGACTATATAATGAACTATATTTTAAATACTTAAACTCTAAACAATGCTGTTTGGGTTTTTATGTTTTTTCAAATGTATTTTATTTATAATTTGGGTCAAATATGGACAAACCCAAATGTTGGGTTAAAAATGTAATTTCAAAGTTTAACCCAACTTCAACTTTCACTTTCAACTGTACATTTTTTAATTGCATTTTTAACCCAACATTTGGGTTTGTCCATATTCGACCCAAATTGGGTTGAAACAACCCAGCATTTTCTAGAGTGTGTTAAAATATAACGACTATATAATGAACTATATTTTAAATACTTAAACTCTAAACAATGCTGTTTTTATGTTTTTTTTAAATGTATTTTAATTATAATTTGGGTCAAATATGGACAAACCCAAATGTCATTAATGACATCATTTTCATTTTTGGGTGAACTATCCCTTTAAGACTTGATCTTCACGAGTTGTGTTCGTGTCAGTGAGAAACATGGCGGACTATAGGTTGATTTAGGGGCTGTTTACACGACACCGTTTCCAAGTAAAAACGTTAAACTTTTGATGCATTCCGGCCGCTCAATTACATGACAACTGCATTTTGGGTGCTTGTTTCAAGTTTCAAAGTGCACGTTTTTGAACACGATCTACTTGTAAACAACAAAAACGTGAATCTCTGAAGACGATGACGTCATGCACATGCGTATTACGTGTTCAGTCTATAGTGTTTCATCGTCGTCTGATATATCTAATACAGCGTTTTTTTGTCGTTTTCTTGGATCCGTGTGAATTGGGATCGTTGTGTTGCCTATACGTGGAAAACTCAAAGGAAAAGCTTCTCAGTTTTAAGGATATCGTTGTCGTGTAAACGTACCCCTAGTTTGAACTTGAGTATATTCTTTCAATGTATATAATTTCTGTAAAAAGCACTGTTTTTATAAGTGTGCTAAAGTACATTAGCCTACTTTCCCCCTCCCTTTGGCCGAACATTACAGGCCCAGACTCTATTACAAACAGGATAAATGTGATATCTGTAGAGTGAGCTGAAAACAGCATTTAATCTTGTTAATACACATCCTGAGCAAAAGGCTGCAGAAATTATAGGCCATTAACATTGATAAGCAACTCTGCCAATGGTCATCCTGCAATGATTTCATCCAACCTTTATAGATCAGGAGAGTAGCAGACATTGATCAACCCCAAATTGGATTTTAAATGGGGTTTCAGAGAATCGAGGAAATGGGAACAAAGGGACGGGATGAATGGCTAGTTGTTTGATCAGTGGTTTCACTGAACCGGTGCGGATAAAAACCCCTCAGGGATCATTAGACCAGCTTAAAAAAAAACATACTGACCACCTTAATGACCCTGTTTTTCCGTCTGGATAATCAAATTCATAAAGTAAACTTCACAAATGGCCTAATTAATTTCAATAATTTCATCGTCTGTTTTTCTGAATGAACGAGTTAAATATCTCAGAATTACGAGATAATTTTTCATGGAAAAAATAGTTTGCTCTGTTTTTCTGAATTTACAAGATAATTATCTCACAATTACAAGAAAATTCATGGGAAAAAGTTTTTGCTCTGTTTTTTCCTGAATTTACAAGCTAATTATCTCAGAATTACGAGATAATTTTTCATGGGAAAAAAGTTTTTGCTCTGTTTTTCTGAATGAACGAGTTAATTATCTCAGAATTACGAGATCATTTTTCATGAAAAAAAAAACGTTTTTGCTCTGTTTTACTAAATTAATGAGTTAATTATCTCAGAATTATGAGATCATTTTTCATGGAAAAAATAGTTTGCTCTGTTTTTCTGAATTAACAAGTTAATTATCTTAGAATTACGAGATAATTTTTCATGGGAAAAAAGTTTTTGCTCTGTTTTTCTGAATGAACGAGTTAATTATCTCAGAATTACGAGATAATTTTTCATGAAAAAAAAAAACGTTTTTGCTCTGCTTTACTAAATTAATGAGTTAATTATCTCAGAATTATGAGATCATTTTTCATGGAAAAAATAGTTTGCTCTGTTTTTCTGAATTAACAAGATAATTATCTCAGAATTACAAGAAAATTCATGGGAAAAAGTTTTTGCTCTGTTTTTTTCTGAATTTACAAGCTAATTATCTCAGAATTGCGAGATAATTTTTCATGGAAAAAAATTTTTTGCTCTGTTTTTCTGAATGAACAAGTTAATTATCTCAGAATTACGAGATAATTTTCATGAAAAAAAAAACAAAAACGTTTTTGCTCTGTTTTACTGAATTAACGAGTTAATTATCTCAGGATTATGAGATAATTTTTCATGGGAAAAAGTTTTTTTGCTCTGTTTTTCTGAATGAACGAGTTAATTATCTCAGAATTACGAGATCATTTTTCATGAAAAAAAACCAAAAACGTTTTAGCTCTGTTTTACTGAATTAACGAGTTAATTATCTCAGGATTATGAGACAATTTTTCATGGAAAATGTTTTTTGCTCTGTTTTTCTGAATTAACGAGTTAATTATCTCAGAATTTCAAGATCATTTTTCATGGAAAAAAAGGTTTTTCTCTATTTCTCTGAATTAACGAGTTAATTATCTCAGAATTACGAGATACTTTTTCATGGGAAAAAAGTTTTTGCTCTGTTTTTCTGAATTAACGAGTTACTTATCTCAGAATTACGAGATCATTTTTCATGGAAAAAAGTTTTTGCTCTGTTTCTTCTGAATTAACGAGTTAATTATCTAAAAAAATAACTCAGAAAAAAGTAAAAATTAACAATTAATGAATTCATAAAAACAGAGTGAAATTTTTTTTTCAAGAAAAATAGATCTCGTTATTCTGAGATAATTAACTCGTTAATTCAGAAGAAACAGAGCAAAAACTTTTTTCCATGAAAATTTCCCATTGAATTTCCCATTCCCATTGAAAATTATCTCGTAATTCTGAGATAATTAACTCGTTAATTCAGAAAAGTTGATTTTTCTTCAAGTGAATGTAATACGCTTTCATAAAATAGACCTTTTTACATCATAAAATATTCATCCACACACACTCTGAGTTCTTCTGTACTATACTATAGAAATATTTGGAGATGCATATTGCACAGTATGATCAAAGGGAGCGTGAGCATGTTTTGTACCGCGTTTAAATTACATCTTAAGGTTTGGAGGATTGATGTCACACTTCATACGGACCCCAATATGAGGCAATCAACAGTAACTCTCACTGTACTCTTTCATCTCTCTGCTCTCCTGTTCTGCCTCTCTGACTCCACCGTTTACTGTGCTTAATCCCCGGAGCGCAGAGCGTACTCATAAACCCACATAGACGTCAGGGACGAGCTTGAACGCCTCGTCTGATAATACAAACTTTCTTATAAATATTCCCAATTACTGGCGGACAGTTCAAACCCTTCATTCAGGCACTTTTTAATTGTCATATTTTTCAGTTAAAATAACCTCTGGTTCCACAAGCAACACGTTTGATTAATGAAGTCATCGTGTGAAGACGGTAACTCTGGGGATACTTGCATTCAAGCCAATGTATGTGGTAATTATTGTTATGACAAACTCACTGGAAGGCAATTATTAGTGGTGTTTACTAAGGAAAGCAACACCATTAAAACGGCTCATTCTAACGCTTAGGGATTTGAGCAAACCATCACTTTGTTCGTATTCTGCAATTTTTGTGTTTAGAAAAGAATGATTCCTCAAATTTCTTCTTTGAAATCTGGACAAAAAAACAGGTGAAAAAATACCAGTTGCATTGAAGGAGGAACTTCTTCCTTTTCTCTTTTGATTTGCAAAGCATGGAAAGCGCAACTTACAAGTACAAATATAGTTCATAATCAACTTTTGAGAAGTTTACATGGAGAAACTGTTACAAAGAGTCTTTCCACACCTTTTGGCCAATGAAATTCCTTGATTTTTCTTTGACTTTCCCACACACTTAGAAGAAAAGGTTCTTTCAGCGCTACGTATTTGGAACCCCTAAAAGGTTCTATACACTCTTAAAAAAAGGGTTCCTCTGGGTTCTATATAGAGCCCTGGGGTTCCGTACTTGGCCAATAGAACCTTTTACCAAAAAAAAAAAAGGTTCTATATGGAACCATTTTGGAGTTCCATATATGAAGCGGGGGATGGAACCATTTCTGGTTCTAAATAGAACCATTTCCTCTAAGAGTGCAGTCGTTCGCATTGATTTTTATAAATTTGAATAACGGGTTAGTTCACCAAGACATTAAAATTCTGTCATCATCCACTGACCCTCATGTCGTTTCAAACACAAGTCAAGTGAGATTTCTGTCCCTCCATTGAAGTCCATGTAACCAAAACGTATGTTTATTGGTTCTCAGGTGTTTAATGCGCTCTCTGTACCGTATGTGTTTATCAACTAAATCTGTTTATCATACAAAGCGATCATGCCGTCGTTCAGAAGATTTGGATTAAATTTATTCATGTGGATTATGTTTTATATGTTTGAAAATATGTTTCGAAGATCTTTTGGGTTTGGAACGACAGTAACCAAATAAAAAAGTAATTAGTTATAGTTACTAGTTACTTCTCACAAATAGTAACTGAGTTAGTAACCCAATTCATTATAAAAGTAACTAATTACCAGGGAAAGTAACTATTGCGTTACTTAAAAAAATAACTTGGATGCAGCCAATATTAAATATGGTAAATTAATGAAATGGACACTATAGAATAAATTATTATTATAAAAATCGTAATGTTGCTGTGGGGCAATGTGAGAGACACCAATAAAATTCAATAAATTATTTTAAATATTATCATTACTATAGCAGACCACAATTCATCGTCTGGTGTCGTTTAAAGCCCTTTGAACAGTTTGGACCTTGAACCGTTTGGTTCCCATTGAAGTCTATTATATGGAGAAAAATCCTGGAATGTTTTCATCAAAAACCTTAATTTCTTTTCGACTGAAGAAAGAAAGACGTAGACATCTTGGATGACATGGGGGTGTGTAAATTATCAGCAAAAGTTTTTTTTTTTAAAAGTGAACTACTCCTTTAAGCGCCCACATTCACTTGAAGCATATAAAACAACTGATTTTTAGTGATTCATTTTTTAATAATTTAGACGAAATTGTGGAAAATATGAACATTACATTCCAGGCCTGGAAAACTCCCTTATATTTCCAGGGTTATCATGGTTGTGAAAAACCAATGGTACTTCATTTCCTTTGGATACCCCTCAGCCAATGAGAATGAAGCTTAGGTCTAATCTGTGAACAATGTTTCTCAGGAGAGAGGTGTGAGAAAGATATTGTGTTTGTGTGTGTGTGTGTGTAGACGGTTGCAGTCTTGACTGGCATTTCCACCTCTCAGGCGGGCGCCGTCACTCTAATTATTTCCTCGGGCATCTGGGACGGGACGGGGCTGAATGCCAGCAGAACAGCAGACGCACACGGAAGCGATCCCTAAAAGTGGACACTGCTGCCACAGCGGGACTCAGAGCTCATGTTCGTCACGCCGAGGAATCAATGACCTGTTAGTGGAGGTCGCGCAGAGCTATGGATCTATTAATAGCAGTGTCTCCATCCACCCCGGACTGATTCAAACCCCTACCTGTCCTCGATGAGCTGGTCTCTGTGCATCCACGTGACGGAGGCTGTGGGATATCCCGTCACCACACACGGGAGCAGCACGCTCTCCCCCACCACTTTAATCACCGGTTGAGGCTCCAGGAGAAACTCCAGGGTCCTCTCCTCTCCGGATTCTGCAAAACACAGAGAAGTGAACGTAGTCAGTGTCTGTCCATCACTAATAATACAATATATATATATATCGACTTATACTGATTAATTGGAAGCTACCATCTCCTCTGACCAACTGTGAGTGGGTTTTTGACCTACTTTTTGCCCTAAAACTTGCCCTAAAGTTTGGAGTTAGAATGAAACCTGATCTTTTCTTGAAATCTTGGAGGCCATTTTTAGATCATTTTAAAAAAGTAGTTCACTTTAAAAAAAAACTTTTTCTGATAATTTACTCACCCCCGTGTCATCCAAGATGTCCACATTTTTCTTTCTTCAGTCGAAAAGAAATGAAGGTTTTTGATGAAAACATTCCAGGATTTTTCTCCATATAATGGACTTCAATGGGGTCCAAACGGTTCAAGGTCCAAAAGACAGTTTCAGTGCAAACCGTTCAAAGGGCTTTAAACGATTTCAGACGATGAATAAGGGTCTTATCAAGCGAAACGATCGGTCATTAAAAAAATAAATAAAAAACTTTAAGTTTTATAAGCTCAAATGCTCGCCTTGCTCTGTTCTGTGATGTGCGTTCGTGACTCTCCTGTTCGAACTTGTTCATCATTCAACGAACGAAATGACTCGAAAAAAGATTCGTTCATTTTGATGAACGAGTTCGAATAGGAGAGTCACGACACAAGCAAGGCGAGCCTTTAAACAGTTTGCACTGAAACTCTTATTTGGACCTTGAACCGTTTGGTTCCCAATGAAGTCCATTATATGGAGAAAATCCTGGAATGTTTTTATCAAAAACCTTAATTTCTTTTCGACTGAAGAAAGAAAGACGTGGACATCTTGGATGACATGGGGGTGAGTAAATTATCGGCAAAAGTTTTTTTTAAAAGAGAACTACTCCTTTAAGGAGACTAGCTCTGGATAACTTAAGGTTTATTTAGTTGTTTATATGCATATGCATATGTTACTGTGATTTTATGTTAACTATGCTGGATTAATTTGTGATTTTTTTTGTGAATCATGTAATAATCTGATAGTTGTCCTGTGCTTGAGATGCTTTTCTTAATATAACATAAAATAAATAAATAAATAATAAAATAAATAAAAAGTATTGCATTACTTGTTACTTTTAAATCCCATATCAACCTCGACCAGCTAACCAATACAAGGATAAACATTTTAATTATATCAAATAATTGACATAAAATTGCATTAAATATTCTTCTCTCTATTTATTGGGAGAAGGTTGCATTAAAAACATACATTTTAACATTTTTAAGATGACGTTTGATTTGTTGTTAAATCCACTAGTTTTATATGTAATTGTTTTATAGTCTAATACAGTATTTATTTAATGCAATTACATCAGAATAACTGTAATTAAAGTACAGAAGAATTAAGAGTAATCCCTTACTTTACTTTACTCAAAGGAAAAGTAATTAAATTACAGCAATTAATTACTTAGTAATGCATTTATACCTAACACTGCTAACTATTTTTTTTTTTTTATGGAATTGTGCAGTATTTATTTACCATGAATAATTTTTCTGTGCACATCATTATTTTAATTATGTGCCTCGTGATCTGGACTCAAAATAACTTCCACTCCCTCTCGTAACGAGATCTCTTCTCTGAGGACGAGGGCGGGGCAACCTGTCACTCACATGAGATGGACCAATTACATTTGTTTGTTCTTGTTCAAGAAGCTGTTTCACTCGGATATATGTCACAGTAGAAAAGACAATCGCAACTTCTTTACATTTATGTTTCATTTCTTATTTAAAGTGATAGTACACCAAAAAAAAAAATTCTGTTATTTTATTGATTCGCCCTCAAATCATTCCAAACTTGCACGACTTATTTCTGTCGAACAACACAAAATAAGATACGTTGAGAAATGTCTCAGCGTCCATAGAATGGAAGTCAATGGGGTCCAATGTTGTTTGGTTTCCCAACGTGTGGTTCCACAGACGAAAGAAAGTCATAGAGGTTTGCAACCACATGAAGACAGAATTTTCATTTTAAGTGGACTGTCTCTTTAAGTATGAATGTAACAAGTGAGTGATTATATATCAGAAAAACACAAACTCATGCTATTGGTTGAGCCAGAAGTTTATATTTCATGACCCTCAAACAAACAGCAATTTTTAAAAAAAGTGCCTCTCCTTGGGGATGCTCTGACTTGCTTTTATTATTATTTTTTTTTTAACATTTACTGTATAGACTGTACACACTTAACCTTTTAGGCTTAAGCTCTTCAATTTTTCTCTTTAATACTCATTGTTTATTTATCTCCACGAGGGAAACAGAAATCATTTCCTTTCTCTCTTTACATATCACTGCTCATGTTTGGTGTGATACCCTCAGCGGGCGACGGGCTTCAGGCCTGCTTTGCGTTCTGCCTGGAAAAATAAATCTGCCTGCTGAGTATCTGCTACAAAGCAGCTCCGTTCTCTTTAACTTCAGCATAAATTACACTGTTCTCTCTGATAACACCACATGTGGCCGTCCTGCTCTAGGAGGCTTCCTTTAAAACTCTCTCTCTCTCTCTCTCTCTCTCTCTCTGCAACTGTGTGAGTTTCAGTAGGGTGTGAAAATCACATCAGAATCAACGTCTTGCATTTTTATTGTTAGGAATGAAGAGAAATCGGCCTTTCCTCTTAAGAGCTTGTATTTTTTTAAGGAGGAAAAAACTTTTTTGGACAAACCCAACTGAATTTATGTTTGTCATGGATTAAAAACTTTTTAAACATTTTAAAGACACAGTATTGTTACATTTCATGTAGTGTGTGATAGTGCTGTTTGCGAAAGTAAAAGGTTGGCAAAGTTTAAAAGATCATTGATCAACAATGCATGCATTTCCAAAGGATAAGGATTAAGACTCAGGCTTAAACTGATTAAAACTCATTAAACTCATCTGATCATCGTTACTGTTTTTATTACTGTGTATGAACACAGTAATACAAACGGTAATGGTGATGCCGTTTTACCAACCAGATCTCACGGCAATTCGTACCAATTTTACGAGGTGGCTAATTCATAACAATTCGTAAAATCTCACTCGTGCGAATTAGTAAGATTTTTGCTAAATCGTACATATTTTACAAGTTGCCCAATTCGTATGAATTCGTACGAATGATATACCCCTGACCCCGCCCCTAAACCTACCCATCACGTGGGTTTAGACAAATCATACAAATTCGTACAAGTGAGGATGTACGAATTCGTACGAATTAGCCACCTTTTAATCACTCGTACAAATCGGTCGTGAGATAGCGTCTCAATTTGAGCCGGAGTTATAATCCTCATCCTTTGGAAGTGCATGCAAAGTGGATCTACGATCTTTAAAACTTTGCCGACCTTTTACATTTACAAACATTGCATTTAGAGCAGAGTAGACCAATCACAAAAGACTGGCCAATCTGACCAATCAGAGCAGAGTATGCTCTTGGAAAGGCGGGGTTTAGAGAGGCTAAATCCTTTGTCAAGCCTTTTCAGACACTGTGGAAAAAGAGCTGATGCTGCAATATATATCAACCCGATCTCAAGGCAATTCGTACGAATTTTACGAGGTGGCTAATTCATAACAATTCGTAAGATCTCACTCGTGCGAATTGGTAAGATTTTTGCTAAATCGTACATATTTTACGAGTTGCCCAATTCGTATGAATTTGTACGAATCACATTCCCCTGACCCCGCCCCTAAACCTACCCATCACGTGGGTTTAGACAGATCGTACAAATTCATATGAGTGAGGACGTACGAATTTGTAAGAATTAGCCATCTTTTAATTAGTCATACAAATTGGTCGTGAGATAGCGTCTCAATTTGAGCCGGAGTTATAATCCTCATCCTTTGGAAGTGCATGCAAAGTGGATCTACGATCTTTAAAACTTTGCCGACCTTTTACATTTACAAACATCCAATTTAGAGCAGCGTAGACCAATCACAAAAGACTGGGCAATCTGACCAATCAGAGCAGAGTATGCTCTCGGAAAGGCGGGGTTTAGGGAGACTGAATCCTCCTTTTCAGACACTGTGGAAAAAGAGCTGATGCTGCAATATATATCAACCCGATCTCACGGCAATTCGTACGAATTTTACGAGGTGGCTAATTCATAACAATTCGTAAAATCTCACTTGTGCGAATTAGTAAGATTTTTGCTAAATCGTACATATTTTACGAGTTGCCCAATTCGTACGAATGACATACCCCTGACCCGCCCCTAAACCAACCCATAATGTGGGTTTAGACAAATCATACAAATTCGTACGAGTGAGGACGTACGAATTCGTACGAATTAGCCACCTTTTAATTACTTGTCCAAATTGGTCGTGAGATAGCATTGGTTTTACTGTTTCAATTTGAGCCAGAGTCATAATCCTCATCCTTTAGAAGTGCATGCAAAGTGGATCTACGATCTTTAAAACTTTGCCGACCTTTTACATTTACGAACATCTCATTTAGAGCAGACCAATCACAAAAGACTGGGCAATCTGACCAATCAGAGCAGAGTATGCTCTCGGAAAGGCGGGGTTTAGAGAGGCTGAATCCTTTGTCATGCCTTTTCAGACACTGTGGAAAAAGAGCTGATGCTGAAGTGCATGCAAAGTGGATCTACGATCTTTAAAACTTTGCCGACTTTTTACATTTACAAACATCCAATTTAGAGCAGCGTAGACCAATCACAAAAGACTGGGCAATCTGACCAATCAGAGCAGAGTATGCTCTCGGAAAGGCGGGGTTTAGGGAGACTGAATCCTCCTTTTCAGACACTGTGGTAAAAGAGCTGATGCTGCAATATATATAGAAAATGAAAGAGTATTTTGATCTAGGATGCATGAAAACTTATTGTATGAGACCTCAAAACAAAATTAGGAACCTTTAAAACAGCATAAATTATGGGGTACACCCAGGATGCTCCTCATGAAGTTGATGTAAGCGATGATGTAGAATAAATGTGGCGACTATGAACAAGCTCAAAAATATGATGCATAACTTAAAAGATGCATATTTAATCGAATCTCATAACATATTATCTTTACAGAAATGTACTTCTACTTATCAATCGAAATGAATCAAAAATGTAAAAATAAAATGAATTGTCCGTGATGATATATGAGAAGAAGTGATTGTAAATGTGATAGGTACCCGGCAGAACGTGTAAGTGCGCCTCTTCGCTGGTCTTGATGGGTCCGGCATTCTCGATCACGCATCGGTACGGGCCCGTGTCGGCCTCGCTGGAGTTACTGATGACCAGAGCTCCACTGGCCAGCACAAACACTCTCTGATCCAGCTCCAGCGGCTGCTTGTTCACTTCCCAGCGGATGAAGGACACCAGGTCAGGGTTGACCTCGCAGTTCATCACGTGACTGTCCCCGACCCGCACCGACGCCGCTTCCGGCTGACTGAGGAACCGCGGTATTCCTGAACACAGAGAGGAAGACATTAGAATCATTACAGTCCATTATAGATATACACCGATTTCTCCACTAGAGCCCGACCGATAAAGGATTTTGAAGGCCGATACCGATACAAATATTTTTGGGTTTTAAAATCCGATATTCCGATATATCGGCCGATATTTTTTTTTATTAAATATTGTTGGATTTCACACACGTGTAAAAGAAAAGCTAACTTTTCTGCACAAGATACGTTTGATACTTTTTCTCTATGTCTAAATGTTCAGTCCTCGCAAGTCTAACTTACATTTTACAATGCAGGGACTGTAACTAGAGATATGCTAGTTATAAATACAGTAATCATTACTTTATTTATGCCGAAAAAGTTCATTGTGGTTTCCAAGCTCATTAATGTTAACGTTAGCGGTCTTCCACTGATGATAGTGGCGTTAGCTAGTCTATGATGAGCCATAAATTAGCAATAGATAACATCATACTGCAAATTGTAAAACATACATTTTCAATATAACAGGCCAAGGAGAGATGATTGAAGCGTGTTTCGTCCATTTTTATTTTATTTTTTAAATATTCATTTATCTGCCATTATAACTGCCGATACCGTTATATTGGAAAATGCCTAATATCGGCCGATAATATCGGTCTGGCTCTATTCTCCACTGATTATTCAGAATGACCACCAATACTGAACGTTTTGATCTAGTTGGTTCTCGTATTGTCAGCATCTTCAGCGTCACATCCTTCAGAAATCATTCTAATGATGTTGATTTGCTGCTTTATCAACTTTTTGTGAATCCATTTGTGAGGCTTAAAGCAGCACTATGCAGTTTTTTCCCCTTAACTGAATAGCATCGGAGTTATTGCAATGGTTTTATGACTATTTTCGGGTTGAAACTGTGATTCCTTCCCCCCCCCCAGGATTCTTTGATAAATAAAACAGCATTTACTTGAAATAGAAATGTTTCTGTAACAATTTAAAAGTCTTTACTGTCGCTTTTGATCAAATTAATGCATCCTTGCTGAATAAAAGTATGATTTTTTGTAAGTAGCCGAGATATGAAAACGAAAATTTATTTCACATCTAATGCCAACATGCTCCTTTTTTCACAGCCGTCATCTCATGCTGGGCAAAGTGAATGAAATATCTCTGAGATATCAAATAACTCATGGAAAGCGAATGGAAAAACCCTGGAGAAGTCATGGACTGAACAGGACACTTCTGATCAAAACACTCCAGGAGGGCTGGGTTTTATTTTACTTGATTCTTTAAAGCAAAACTAAAGAAGATTTTTTAGCTTAAAATCATGTTTCCAAAAGCATTTCAGTGGTTCATCAAGTCGTAACTTATGCCTTCCTATATCTGCTATAACCACACTATTGCCAGATCGGGTCGCGTTTCTGTAGTTCGAATGAGACATAAGAAAACTACAAATTTGACTTGCTTTACATCAAGCGTTAGAATAGATATAGCCTAGTCAGAATTGATTGATATAAAGTGGCAATTGCGTGTTGTAAAGTCAGAATTGTGAGATATAAACTATTTTGAGACTAAGTTTATTATAAACTTAGAATTGGCCTGATAACTCAATTGCGAGTTTATATCTCATAATTCTGAGAAAAGATGTCAGAATTTCGAGATTTATACTCGCAATAAAGTGTTATAAAGTCAGAATTGTGGGATGTAAACTCACAATTGTGCGATAAAAAGTCTTAGAATTGCGACTTTATATCTTGCAATTGTGACTTTATTTCACAATTATTATTATAATTTTTTTTTATTCAGTGGCGGCAACAATCTCGATTGCATTATTGAGGTGTTCAATTTTGGAAAATTGACATATCGCTCTCTTCAGTACAAGGAAAATACTCAAGTTTAAATCCCATATTCGAAGACTTTTACTCAAGCAGTGCAGTAGGTATTTGTAATGGAGTCATTTTTTATCTCCACTTAAGTATGCTAGGAGTGTACGTGCTGATTTAGCATTAGCATCACCGCTAAAGCTCAAAACACAGGTGAACATAAAGACTCATGTCTTTGTGAGGGACAAGGAGAGAAAAGTGATGTGGATTCCTTTGTCTGGCGTTAGTCGGTTACAGACATGCCATGCTCTCGCTCTCTGTTAATGTGAAAGAGCATGCAGTGAGAGATGCTATCAGCGCTCAACAGAGAACAGCATTCATTCATCTCCACAGGCTCTGCTTTATAACAGCAGACAGAAAGCTTTCACAGAGCACGCTGAGGGCTTTATACCCTTATAAACTATACACAAAACCAGCCTTTTACAGCAGAACAGCTCTTAAACTCTCTTTCTGCCTACACTCTAAAAAATGCTGGGTTGTTTTAACCCAACTTTGGGTCAAATATGGACTAACCCAGCCGTTGGGTTAAATTTTTACATTACATTTTTAACCCAACATTTCGGGTTTGTCCATATTTGACCCAAAATTGGGTTAAAACAACCCAGCATTTTTTAGAGTGTAAGTACTAGCACTGATATGAGCAAATCAAGAAAAGACTAAAATCCAGGCATAGTTAGATACACTTCGTATGGCTACAGTATCAAATATTGATTGACATTATATTTCAGGGACAATGAAAGCAGGTTATTAATGCAAAATAAAATGCAGACCCTGATGTAAATACAAATAAATAAATGCATTATTAAAAAGTAAATAATTATTACATGAGAAGGCAGAGAGTAGTGATTACCAGACATGACATTATGTAGAAAAAAATGCCAAACAACTAAACAGTTTACCAGTTATTATGCCAAAATATATGAGCACAGAACGCCACAACTGACCAATCAGCAAATGCCAATCAAGATTCCTAAACACTGTTCCAGACGGCTTTATGTCACAATTCATTAGTATAATATAAGAGAACAAAATATCAGACAAGACATCGGACAAAACAGTAGGCACATGAATTTTACACATGAATAACACATTTTCTTAAATATATATATGAAGAGTTCATATGCAAAAGCCTCTAAATGCCATTTGAAATTTTCTTCTAAAATGACCATTTTTATCAAGCTTGTATATTTAAGTTCAATAATTTCACTTAAATGACAATTAATAGGTAATCTTCATTGCCATTTAAGTGAAATTACTGAACTTACATATACAAGCTTGATAAAAATGATCATTTTAGAAGAAAATTTCAAATGGCACTTAGAGGCTTTTGCATCTGAACTCTTCATATATATATATACAAAGTATATATATATATATTTAAATTAAAATCAAATTCAATCAAAATATTAAATCTAAATTAATCTTGTAAATTGTAAATGTCAGTCTTTTTTGCCTCAACAATTTTTAATATATTTTACTGTTTTTATTTTTTATATACCTATACTCACGCAGTGCATCTATAATACTACAGGATGATGCCTTAAATGTATCAAAAGTGACGGTAAAGACTATTATACAGTTCCGAAAAACTCTATTTAAAATAAATATTGTTATTTTCAAATTTAAATTCATCAAAAAAATCCTGAAAAAAAAAAAAAAAAAAAAACACTATCAGGGTTTCCAAGAAAATATGAAGCATCTCAACCGTTTTCAACATCGATAGGTTTCTTGAGCAGCAAATCATATTATTATTATGATTTCTGAAGGATCATGTGACACTGAAGACTGGAGTAATGATGCTGAAAACCCAACCGGCATGGGAAACCATGCTGGTTTAAACTGGTCGTTTCAGCAGGGTCCAGTAAAGCAAATATTCCTAGTTTAGAGAACGGTTCAAGCGATGTGTTTTGGTGGCAGTGGAAACCCTCCCTGCTGTTTCACTCTTCCTCAGTTTCGTCCTCTCTCCAGACAGATAGTCCAAGAGCAACATTTGCTGAGTGATTCATTACACTGGTGTAGCTGCTACATGGGAACTAGTGCCGTGCTGTAAGCTTGGACCTCACATACACACATCAATCTCAGTACACAAGAACACGCTATATCTGGAGATGGGGATTGACAGACTCATTACAGTTTATTGGCCAGACTCTTGTGTGATTGCACTGGAGTGGACAGTCCACTCAACGGTCCGATTGTCCCACTGTTTTAATCGATTGGATGACAACAACTTACAGCTAAGGCTACACGTACACTATTCCTGATATATTAGAAAATGAATATCTTTTAGCTAGGGCTGTCAAACGATTAATCGCATCCAAAATAAAAGTTTGTGTTTACATAATATATGTGGGTGCACTGTGTATAATTAATTTATATATATATAAATACACACTTTAAGAAATATTTTCATGTATATACTGCATATAGATTTATACATAATTTCTATTATATATAAATATAAATATTTTACATATAAATAATATTTTTTTTCTTAAATATACATGCATGTGTGTGTATATATATTATATATAATTATACATAATTATAATAATAATTAATTATTATTTACATAATTAATTATTTATAAATAATTATACACAGTGCACCCACATATATTATGTAAACACAAACTTTTATTTTGGATGCGATTAATCGCGAATAATCGTTTGACAGCCCTAGTTTTGGCTATTCGTTCGCATGAGTGTGAAAATGGACGTTTGCGAAAAATGTTAGTCATTTACTGAGAAATATCTATTTTTAACTATATGTGCCTGCTATATGTGCTATTCACTTTCAATATAAATGTTCATATCTTCATATTACATTCTTGCAAAGAGACACAATTTACTCACAATTGCTGATCAGAACATAATAAATTTTATTTTAGATTTCAGATTTATATATAATTTATATTATATATAAATAGAAATATTTTTTTATTGCACCCACATATATTACGTAAACACAAACTTTTATTTTGGATGCGATTAATCGCGATTAATCGTTTCACAGCCCTAATTAAAAAATGTCCTGGCTCTTCCAAACTTTATAATGGCCGTGAATTTCAAAGTCCAAGTCCATAAAAGCGCATCCATCCATGATAAAAGTGCTCGAAACGGCTCTGGCGGGTTATTAAAAGCCTTCTAAATCGAAGCATTGTGTTCGTGTAAGAAAAATATCCGTATTTAAACCTTTATTGACTAAAATAGCTAGCTTCGGCAGACGGCTGTACGCATCGATTTATGGCGGAAGAGTAACACTTGATGAACGCAGAAGCAAAACACAACACCAGTCGCGAATTAGAAGTCTAAAACGACAATTTTTAAAGAGAAATGTGGGAGGAGCTTGAGTTTGTTGCTTGAACCGCGAGAGGCGTCAAAGCTTACGACAATCCTACGTCACACATCGTCGAGTGTTACTCTTCGACTTGCGTAGACCGCCTGCCGGAAGCTAGTTATTTTAGTCGATGAAGTTTTAAATATGGATATTTTACTACATGAACGCATCGCTTCACGTCAGAAGGCCTTTATTAACCCACCAGAGCACTTTTATCATGGATGGATGCACTTTGATGGACTTCCAACAAAATATACCCATTCACTCTCATTCTAAATCTTAGAAGAGCCAGGACATTTTTTAATATAACTCTGATTGTATTTGCCTAAAAGAAGAATGTCGTATACGCCCAGGATGGCTTCAGGGTGAGTAAATCATGGGCTAATTTTCATTTTGGGGTGAACTATCCCTTTAAGGCCCCCAACTTCCATTTACTTCAGTCAAACCAAGAAGAGAATTTAAGCGGGTACACGGTCTCCTCTCCCCCGCTGGGCTGAAGCTCATTCATGGTTCATGTGAGACTGTGAATACTCTTCTTTATTGGGTCTTAGAGGCGGCAGGCTGCTCTTTAAAAAGCTCCAGAAATTTACAGGCCCTCGGACAAACGGCTCCCTCCATTTTGCGACTGGGTTTTTAGGCCTGTAGAGCGAGTCGATTTACCGACGCTGTTAAAGCTTGATATGAGGAGATAAATCTGGGGTTGGGAAGGTCTGGAATGAAAACAAAGAGACCAACCTGACCGCAGCGTGGGTTTGAGCAGTGAACACAAGAGATGGAGCTTATGACTGAAGCAAAGTTTCTTACACTGTAAAAATGAATATGCTTTATCTAATCAAAAATATTGTGGCAACAGATTACAAGCAATATTATTAATTAGAATTGAGTAATAATTAATCAAATTAATTCCTTAAAAGTTAACCATTTAAAATGAGTAAAACTTACAACAACTGAAAAAACATAAATTTAAGTCACCATTGTGGTGATCAGTGTTTGTTTTAAAATGACGGTTTTCTCCTTCAGTGATTCTGCTTGTTAACATCAGGTGTCTTCAATGTCGGTAATATAAAATGAAGAGTTCTTAATTAATCTTTGACGTCTGTCTGTTAGTGAAATATTTTTGTTAAATTTTTTGGTGTAAAGTTTACTCATTTTAATTACAATTTTTTTTTTTTTTTTACTGCTGGCAGGGAAAGAGTTAATTATACTATTTATGAATGTTTGGAATGTTAAAGGGATACTCCACTTTTTTTGGAAATAGGCTCATTTTACCACTCCCCCAGAGTTAAACAATTGGGTTTTACCGTTTTCAAATCCATTCAGCCGATTTTCTGATATTTAGAAGAATATCAGTAACCAGACCGTTTCTGGTCTCATTGACTTCCATAGTAGGAAAACAATATATAAACTATGGAAGTCAATGAGACCAGAAACTGTCTGTTTACTGATATTCTTCTAAATATCAGAAAATCGGCTGAATACATTCGAAAACGGTAAAACTCAACTGTTTAACTCTGGGTGAGTTGTAAAATGAGCCTATTTCCAACAAAAGTGGAGTATCCCTTTAACATTCCAAACACTCATAAATAGTATAATTAACTCTTTCCCTGCCAGCAGTAAAAACAATTGTCTTAAACCTTTAACAATTGTCTTAAACAGACACTAACTTGCACTAGTCTTGGTAGATTGTTGGTCATTATGGAAATGTGTTCTTTAATATGCATGGGTCAAAAACATTTGCATTTCACATAGCTCTAAACTATAATGCATTTTCTTTTTATTTCCATTAACATGCAATTAAGTATCCAAAAACACTGAAACCATAGGCCTATACTTAAAGTGAAGTGAACGTGAAGTATGTTTTTATTATTTATGTTTATGTGTTTCCAGGAAAGGCCTTATACTGTATGTCTACACAACTGTTTAAACCCAAGACAAGGACTTCCCGTCCACAGATGTGTGTATAAGTGTATTCAAAGCCACGAAAAAAGGACTTTGACTTGAATTTACTGGCGTTCAAGGACATGAGAAAGCAGAAGCTGCATGTTTAGAAATGCTGAGATAATAACTAGGGATGCACCGATATGGCCGATACCGATAATGATCATTCTTTATATTTGAAAGCCGATAACCGATATATCGGCCGATAAATCTAAATCCAATTTTTTATATAATTTTTGAAAGCCTGATTGCAAAAACAAAAGTCTCACAATTAAAATCCGCCCCCAAACACAATTGTAATGTTCTCATTATAATTTTCACATTTTGCACTTAACTATATTTTCCTTTTTGATTCCAATCATATTTCAAGCAATTAAGATCAATCATGTTGAACAGTGCGCATCTCAAGTGTCTCAGGTGTCAAGTGTTGAAGGAAATAATTTATTATTTATCAGCTTTAATATGTCAGCCAAATTTTATTATCGGGCCGATAACGATGACATAAAAATGAGCAAATATCGGCCGATACCGATATGGTGGCCGATATACCGTGCACCCCTAATAATAACCTGATGAGTTGTTTGTCACGCATGACAAGAGCTGATGACACCTTTGGTTGAAACATACTTATATATCCCTTTACCTTTCTGGTAAAACATAAAAAGAAATGTAAATGTAAAATGTAAAAAAAAAATAAAAAATCTTCATACCTGTAAATGGCAGTTTAATGAGAATTACCAACAACCATTCCATCATCTTTTACTAAAAGACGAGACTTAGGTTGACCACCCTTCTTTTTCCTAATGAAATAATCATTTTGAGGTTTGTGCAATCTTAACATGGCTTCGGTTGAAATTAGACCGCCAGTGACATGTTGTGTAGTTTTATAAATGTGCCGGACCTGAAGGAGAAAACTGCCAGCCATAACATGACCCAGTTCAGGGAGGATTCACACTGAGAACTCCATGTCACCTTTCCCAGCCGGTAAATGTTGCATGAGTCTGACAAGCAGAGATAAATATTTTATAGCGACCTGCAAGATCTTCTGTTATGAGTTTAAATAGAGTCAACCAGACAGCTGGTTTCAAATATAAACAGTGCTAAACTAACCTGTGTTTGGTTCAATTCTCATAAAAAAATGTGTTCAATTTACGGTAAAATACCGGCAGCTGTGGTTGCCAGAAATTTACCGTATAAAATACGGTAGCAAGAATTTACGGTAATAAGGTTTACAGCCTTAACTTAAAATTTACGGTAATAAACCGTATTTAATTATCTGATATACTGTTTAATTATCAACCATTTGAAGTGTAAATATCTGTTTTATACCATTGTAATATACTGACATCCATCAATCACAGCAGTAATAAGAGTCACATGATATATGGAAACTCATCACATGCAGCTCTTTCACAAGAAGCTTAATATTAACATAAAGAAGCGGCACAGTCTCATTCACTCAAACATTAAACACCATCATGGTAACACACATGGAATTTTAAAATACATTAATTTAACAATATTAAATGTCACAAGTGTCACGCAGGGAATTGTGGGAATGTCAATTTACGTTTTTTCACTGTAAATTATACGATGAGTTGTTCATTTTCACTGTAAAAACTGTAACTTTAAAAGTATTTTACAGTAAAATTACATGCAATTTACCATAAGATCTACCACAGTTATTTACCGTATATAGTAAGGAAAGGTTCTGTTAACCAATTAACAGTTTTTCACTGTAGCATTTATACAGTCTTTTACTGTTAAAATCACGATCAATTTTTACAGTTGAACAGAGATTGTGTAGATTCTTCAGTCAATGTAAGTTAAGATGAAAGTTAAATTCAATTTAGGCTAAATAATGACTTGCAAGAAGTTTAAAGCGTGATGATTATGGTGATACATTAATCAATGACACATGGAAATGTTTTAAAACCTGACAGAGGTTGTGCTGTACTGTTAATATCTTTACAAACTGAAAAAAAAAAAAACAGATCATGAGTTTAAATTGGTCAAATCCGCCATGCTAGAAACCTGGGCTACATGAATAATCCAAATAAAACCAATTTGGCTTAGTTTGACTATGAAAATGTGATTATGAAGTTTGTGATTTCATTAAATATATTAAGTGAAGCGCGGCACTGCAACATCTTCCCGTACTTATAATGCTTATCAAAACAGAAGAAGCTTTAAAGTTGGAATGAAAGTTAAAAGTTAACCTTTTCTGAGTGAATCTGAGTGAAATGGCTTTTCGAACAAGAATAAATGTAGGGCGGGGCTTGATTTTGTTCAGGGGAATTGATTGGCTCATGTGAGTGACAGGTTGCCCCGCCCTCACGCCAGTAAACGCATCATCAGAGGAGAGAAAGGAAGTTATTTTGAATAAAGATTAGACCGGACCATACATTTTAAAAAAAAGAATGATGTGCTTGGACAAATAATTTATAAAAAATACTGCAATATTCCATTAAAAACAAAATATTTTCATTGTAATTTTAAGAGCTTCCTATATGGTTTTCCACCAAAATCCAAAAAAACTAATTGATGGCTTAACATTTGAAAATTAAGAAATTAAGACTTCTAAATATTTTAATATAGTGAAGTTTATATTACAATTATAATATCCATATTGATATATAATCACAAAATTTTGGCCAATTTTGCAGCTCTACAAACAAGCACATGAAAAATGTTTTTTTATTTATTTATTGATTCTTTTTTTTTTCATTATTTTAGGGTATGTTTGTACAACAATGATATGCTTAACCCTAAAACCGTATTCTGGACAAATGTGGGCAAAATAGTTTTGATTTAAAAAAAATAAAAATACTTCCCTTGATCTGAGCGGTACAAGACTTGGCTACTTTTCCTAAGTTTGCCTCCTGAACAAACACTTTTTTTTTACTCAATTCTACAATGTTAAGTGGGTGAAAAAACCTCCTTAATCTTGTATTTGGGTCAAAAATGGGCACCCATAGAAATGAATGGGAAAAACTGTAATTAGAGCATTCTAAAATAAGCCAAAATAAGTCACTTCATCTTTAGGTTTTAGCTCTAAGAACTTATTGGAATGATATTTTAATGTAGTTTAAAAAATAAAACATAAACATAAGCGTAATTTACATAGAAAAAAAATGGTACTTTTTGTAGTAAATAAATTCATAAATACCCCCAAAATTAAAAAAAAAACACCATAAATGGATAGACAAAACTTTATTGAAGACAGTGATATAACATTTATAATAAATAAAAATTAAGATCACACCTGAGTCCTCTGTGCCCACATTTGTCCACAATTACAGGATTAAGGGCTACAAAGTGTGAATACGAATACGGCTACAACGGATGTGCTTAAATAGTAATTGTAAAAAGTTTTTCCTTCGTGTTTTCCGCGCAAAGACGACACCATTGTCAAAATGGATCTGTGAAGCGACTAAAAACGCTGTCGTTGAAACACAGACTGAAAACGTAATACGCATGTGTCGTCATCGTTTTCAGAGATTCACGTTATTTACGCGGAGAACGTTTTCAAAAACTTTGCATTTTCAGGCATGTTGTCGTGTAAACGAACGGTCAATATGCATAAAAAGTTTAACGTTTTCAGTTAAAAAAAAATGGTCTCGTGTAAATTTACAGCCCCATCCCAATATATATCAGAAAACCTGCCAGTTACCAATAAAGATTGTGAGAACAACGGTTTGTTTTATAATAGGCTAACCACGGGTTCATCTATTTCCTTTTAACTACCGAGCTCTTCGTCTCTTCTAACTATAGAGATGAATGACAGCGTATGCCCACGGGTTATATTATATTCCGAGCCGGTTTCCCAGAAGCGTCCGACTGCTGACGGACACACACATTAGTGAACGAGCTTCTCTTTCCCATGAGGCCGCCTCATCAGAAGTCTAACACAATAAAACTTCACTTCCCATCTGATACATTAGCACTGCATCACTGAGATATCACCAGCATACTGTACATTCATATCTGACTGAAACCCGAAGCTCACACTCGGACTGTAAACTGCCCGCATTTACACACTAACAAGCGGGAAAATAACCAGTCGTTTTCGAAAATGTAGAAAATATATGTGTACAATGTAAAAAAAATATTGATGGTTTAACTTAAAAAAGTAAGTAACCTGGTTGCCTTAAATTTTAAGTTGATTGAACTGGAATACAATGAAGGAGATTAATTTAACCATCAGAGAAACTCAAAATTATATGTTATCTGAACTAAATAAATTATTTAGGTTGATTTGACAAAAGAAAAAATGTGATTACTACACTGTAAAATTTTTTTTGTTGGTTTAACTTAAAAAAATAAGTAACCTGGCTTGCATTAAAATGTTAAGTTGATTGAACTGGAAAAAGTGAGTTAATACAATGAAGGAGATTAATTTAACCATCAGAAACTCAAAATAATAAGTTATCTCAACTAAATAAATTATTATAAAGTTGATTTGACAAAAGAAAATATGTTGTGATAACAAATCTTGAAAATATTTTTTTTTACAATGTAAGTATAAAGCCCAGTAGCCTATAACATAAAATATGATCCAGAAAAGCTCCAAATTCAAAAATAATTTCACATTTCTTCTACATAAATGACCCATTTTAAATACGTATCCCTTTAAGTAACTCGACACCCTTACTTAATTTAGTATATGCAGATCATGAATATGCAAATTGGCCCCACCCCCACCCCCACACACAAGCTCAAGATACCTGATCCAGTCGCTTAAAAACTTAAAAACTGGTTTCATTCAGCCAAATATGTGTTTACTGATTCAGAAGAGGAAGAGGAAAAGGGAATTACACAGTTTTGATGACAAGTTGATGTATCATAATAATAATCAGTTTAATGTCTCGCTCATTACATTCTCATGATGATGAACATGTGATCTATCTACAAATAAAGTTCGTAATTGTTTGTTTAGCTACAAAAATATGAAATATTCGCTCAAATCGGCTCAAGTTTCAATGTTCAGTTATGGTCAGGTGATCTCGCTCAAACAGCTGAGATGACATTCATTTAAAGGAAACGTCAGTGACAGGTTTGCATTAACACGAGAGTTTGCAGAAAGCCCGACACCACACACACACACACACACACAGTGACATGTCATTTCACAGTGCCGTGGAGGTAACTGCAAAAGAAATGATTTTCCGTCAGTTGCCAGTGAGATGGACAGTGTAATACGACTCCTGGACAAAGGGATTCACAGATCAAGAGCGGACCAATCATGAGGACGACTGGGAAAGATTGTGTTTAAACATATACATAATAAATGATATTGTTAAATGCGTTTTTAACTTGTTTGGGCTTTTGTTTACTGTCTCATCCTCAACAGTGGTTTTGGCCCATTCTGGGAAAGGGGAGGTGCCTCTGTTTGATCTTGAATTTGCATACAGATGAGCTTATGAAAATGCACACCAGTCTTTATGCCCTCAAGACATGTCTTGAATATCAGACAGAAGAAACCAACTAATAATTATTGGTGCTGGAACCCGTTATTATTTATTGAGTGTTGTAGGTGTGTGTGTGTGTGTGTGTGTCTCTGCTCTGTCAGATTTAAAGATGTTTCTCTAAGATTTTCTTATTAATATTTAGGAGAAATTAAAATTCACACAGTAAGGGATGTTATATCGATGTGGATAGTAGCTCAGAATATATTATATTATATTATATTATATACAAAATTAATCAAAAGTGCAAAACGTGATTATTATTTGTCTACCATAAATGAAAATGTAAATAATCCCATAAAGTTCTGGAAATTAATTAAGTCAACTTCAGCACCAAATCAATTATATTATATTATATTATATTATATTATATTATATTATATTATATTATATTATATTATATTATATATTGTGTTATGTTATATTATATATAATGTGTTGTATATGTTATACATGTTATATGTTGTACTGTATATGTTACATGTTGTTGCTGTTGTTATGTTATGTTATACTGCATTTATATGTTGTTATATGTAATATTTAATATTATATGCTGTTGTTATGTTGTTAAATGTTATGTTACACTGTATGTTAAATGTTGTTGTTATGTTATACTGTGTGTTAAATGTTGTTATATGTTATATTTAATGTTATATGCTGTTATGTTACTGTAAGTTATATGTTGTTGTATGCTGTTATTTTATGTCACATTAAGTTATAAACAATTTTATAATCTAATTTTATTATCTAATCTCGTTGTTGTATTGGAGAAAGAATTGATATAAAAGATATTATTTGTCCAAAATTATTTTTTCCCCATATTTGTAGAATGTTTCTTCTATTTGATTCAATTTGAAAGAGCAGTGAGAGCCACACCATCAATCTTATTTGTGTTTTTTTTCTTCCTTTTTTGTAAAACACAAGAAAAAGAAACTCAACACCTTGGTTTTACACTATTGGGTGATATATTTGACCCTGATCGACTTGTTCACCATTGTCAGCTACACTGACCTTCACGAGAGGTCGTTGCCAGGGGAGACGCTCCACCAGGGAGAGGCGATCGCATTACACAGCAGAGATAAATGTGTTGTCAGGACCTTGTGTCTCCCTCTTATCGGAGATGGGGGGGATTCGTACCTCCACTGAGCTGAACAGAACCTCTCAGAACAAGACCCTGAACACACCTGTCAATCAAAGAACAAGACCCTGAACACACCTGTCAATCAAAACCCCTCAGAACAAGACCCTGAACACACCTGTCAATCAAAGAACAAGAGCCTGAACACACCTGTCAATCAAAACCCCTCAGAACAAGAGCCTGAACACACCTGTCAATCAAAGCCTCTCAGAACAAGACCCTGAACACACCTGTCAATCAAAGAACAAGAGCCTGAACACACCTGTCAATCAAAGCCTCTCAGAACAAGACCCTGAACACACCTGTCAATCAAAACCCCTCAGAACAAGACCCTGAAAAACACCTGTCAATCAAAGCCTCTCAGAACAAGAGCCTGAACACACGTCAATCAAAGAACAAGAGCCTGAACACACCTGTCAATCAAAGCCCCTCAGAACAAGACCCTGAACACACCTGTCAATCAAAGCCTCTCAGAACAAGACCCTGAACACACCTGTCAATCAAAACCCCTCAGAACAAGAGCCTGAACACACCTGTCAATCAAAGCCTCTCAGAACAAGACCCTGAACACACCTGTCAATCAAAGCCTCTCAGAACAAGACCCTGAACACACCTGTCAATCAAAGAACAAGAGCCTGAACACACCTGTCAATCAAAACCCCTCAGAACAAGACCCTGAACACACCTGTCAATCAAAGCCTCTCAGAACAAGAGCCTGAACACACCTGTCAATCAAAACCCCTCAGAACAAGAGCCTGAACACACCTGTCAATCAAAGCCTCTCAGAACAAGACCCTGAACACACCTGTCAATCAAAGAACAAGAGCCTGAACACACCTGTCAATCAAAGCCTCTCAGAACAAGACCCTGAACACACCTGTCAATCAAAACCCCTCAGAACAAGACCCTGAAAACACCTGTCAATCAAAGCCTCTCAGAACAAGAGCCTGAACACACGTCAATCAAAGAACAAGAGCCTGAACACACCTGTCAATCAAAACCCCTCAGAACAAGACCCTGAACACACCTGTCAATCAAAGCCTCTCAGAACAAGAGCCTGAACACACCTGTCAATCAAAACCCCTCAGAACAAGAGCCTGAACACACCTGTCAATCAAAGCCCCTCAGAACAAGACCCTGAACACACCTGTCAATCAAAGAACAAGAGCCTGAACACACCTGTCAATCAAAACCCCTCAGAACAAGACCCTGAACACACCTGTCAATTAAAGCCTCTCAGAACAAGAGCCTGAACACACCTGTCAATCAAAGCCACTCAGAACAAGACCCTGAACACACCTGTCAATCAAAACCCCTCAGAACAAGAGCCTGAATACACCTGTCAATCAAAACCCCTCAGAACAAGAGCATGAACACACCTGTCAATCAAAACCCTCAGAACAAGAGCCTGAACACACCTGTCAATCAAAGCCTCTCAGAACAAGACCCTGAACACACCTGTCAATCAAAGAACAAGAGCCTGAACACACCTGTCAATCAAAACCCCTCAGAACAAGAGCCTGAACACACCTGTCAATCAAAGCCTCTCAGAACAAGACCCTGAACACACCTGTCAATCAAAACCCCTCAGAACAAGACCCTGAAAACACCTGTCAATCAAAGCCTCTCAGAACAAGAGCCTGAACACACGTCAATCAAAGAACAAGAGCCTGAACACACCTGTCAATCAAAACCCCTCAGAACAAGACCCTGAACACACCTGTCAATCAAAGCCTCTCAGAACAAGACCCTGAACACACCTGTCAATCAAAACCCCTCAGAACAAGAGCCTGAACACACCTGTCAATCAAAGCCTCTCAGAACAAGACCCTGAACACACCTGTCAATCAAAGCCTCTCAGAACAAGACCCTGAACACACCTGTCAATCAAAGAACAAGAGCCTGAACACACCTGTCAATCAAAACCCCTCAGAACAAGACCCTGAACACACCTGTCAATCAAAGCCTCTCAGAACAAGAGCCTGAACACACCTGTCAATCAAAACCCCTCAGAACAAGAGCCTGAACACACCTGTCAATCAAAGCCTCTCAGAACAAGACCCTGAACACACCTGTCAATCAAAGAACAAGAGCCTGAACACACCTGTCAATCAAAGCCTCTCAGAACAAGACCCTGAACACACCTGTCAATCAAAACCCCTCAGAACAAGACCCTGAAAACACCTGTCAATCAAAGCCTCTCAGAACAAGAGCCTGAACACACGTCAATCAAAGAACAAGAGCCTGAACACACCTGTCAATCAAAACCCTCAGAACAAGACCCTGAACACACCTGTCAATCAAAGCCTCTCAGAACAAGAGCCTGAACACACCTGTCAATCAAAACCCCTCAGAACAAGAGCCTGAACACACCTGTCAATCAAAGCCTCTCAGAACAAGACCCTGAACACACCTGTCAATCAAAGAACAAGAGCCTGAACACACCTGTCAATCAAACCCCTCAGAACAAGACCCTGAACACACCTGTCAATCAAAGAACAAGAGCCTGAACACACCTGTCAATCAAAACCCTCAGAACAAGACCCTGAACACACCTGTCAATTAAAGCCTCTCAGAACAAGAGCCTGAACACACCTGTCAATCAAAGCCACTCAGAACAAGACCCTGAACACACCTGTCAATCAAAACCCCTCAGAACAAGAGCCTGAATACACCTGTCAATCAAAACCCCTCAGAACAAGAGCATGAACACACCTGTCAATCAAAACCCCTCAGAACAAGAGCCTGAACACACCTGTCAATCAAAGCCTCTCAGAACAAGACCCTGAACACACCTGTCAATCAAAACCCCTCAGAACAAGAGCCTGAATACACCTGTCAATCAAAACCCCTCAGAACAAGAGGCTGAATACACCTGTCAATCAAAACCCCTCAGAACAAGAGCCTGAACACACCTGTCAATCAAAACCCCTCAATGAGACATCAGCCAATGAGAACAGTACTGAGCTCATCACCTGCTGATGCCGACGCCCACCAGATAACCTGATTAAAGGGGTGGTTCAGAATTGTGGACATCGAGCCTCATTTCCAAGTTAGCCTTAGTGTTATTATCAGTGCTAGGCTAGCGCGAGTCAACGGTATCTGCTAGCCTGCCATTAAAAACAGGAAGCAGAACATGAACAAACAACAGCTGCATTTTAAAAAAAAAACAAAACAAAAAACGGATGAATAAACACTGTAACAAATGTATTGCTCATGGTGGGTTCATGTTAGTTAATGCATTAACTAATTAACCTTATTATAAAGTGTTACAAAACAAAACAATTGATGTCTTGGAAAAACAATGAAGATGTAAGACACAATTCTATGTGTGTGTGTGTGTGTGTAAAATCACAAAACCAGAACACGATTAGTGATTTTTGCAGTTATGAATATGAACCTCTATGTATCTTTAATTATTTTCGTTATTTATAAATGAATTAATTGTATTAACTAATTTACATAATTTAAACTCACCAGTGTCTCAGGAAAACAGGATTAAATCCCAGTGCTATGGCTATACGTGGATCTAAATATCTCAATATCATCTAAATACTCAGGGTTTGATGATGTGCTGATGTTTGCAGGGTTGCTGAGAGTCAAGGCCAAATATGATGGAGATCGTTCCCCTCCAGGCCATCTATTCAGTGACACACTGGCACACTGGAGCAGGTGTCTTTCTCAGCTTGTGACTTGGATGCGTCTTTCTTAATGGCTCGCAGCAAATTGGCACGTAGGACAATAATCTGTCAAGTGTAATTGTGAGCTTCAGCCAGTCACACTTGTATGAGAGGTGACGAAGGAGCCAGCTTTCTGTTCTTCACCTCAATCAGAAGAATATACGCCTCTTTAGTCCGGACACCTGCAGAACTGAGGGTGCGAGACGAGTGTGAACGCCTTTGGGCATATCAGTCAGAGACAGACAGCTTCATTCTGAAGGATATTATCATATGCATAATGATAATACATCTACATCTGATTCATTAGCAAAACAATGAAACATCGGACATTTGAGACTAGCCAGACAAATCACTACTGAGATCTGTGTGTCACTGGGTTAAATAGCAATAAATGGAGACTTCTGCGTCACAGATTTTTCTCTTTAGACCAAAAAAAATAAAAAGTTTTAAAATGAATAAATATTAAATATTAAAATGAATGAATATTTCAAATATATCAAATTAAATTTCTCCAAATTGCCCACATAATGTTCCTATTTTTCTTTTGGGTGGCTCACAATGGTATAGCAACCATTATTAAAAAAAAAAAACAAATAAAAAAAAACAAAACAACAACAACATTTTTTTAGGTTGAGAATTAATTATTATTTAAAAAAAACGGCCGTGAAAAAAAGCCAGCCGCATAAATATTTTATGGTAGGGCTCATCATCTAATTAATATTCATGAGCATACAGACACATCGATAGATTTATTCAAATATATCTATTTATATGCGTGCTTAATGACTGTGTTATTTTATCATATTTATGTTCACTTAGATTAATTTATTTAATCAGGATTATTTGACCAAATAACTGTTATTTACTTTTAACTCTAAATAACATTCACTTAATAAATATTATAGTATATCAATTCACATGTAAATAATGGCATGTATATGATTAAAGAATAAATAATTCATGTATATAGTCCTTTCACAAATGAATCAGCGCTGCATATTTGCCGATTTCCCCTGAAAAGAAAAAAGACTATGCATGAACAACGATCCTACTGTACAGTTTGTTTCTATATTTATTTATCTCTAGGAATTTCAAGAAAGTTTTTTTTTTTTATCTTAAAGAGTTGTTTTAACTGAAAATATTCACTGTATTACAGAAATATCCTGCAAACTTAGAATCCTATTTCATCTTGTTATTTCACTTAGGGAATATAACTAATTAAAATAAACTTATAAATTATAAAACTTTTCAAATCGTAAAATCCCCCTGCAGTCAATCATTTTATCCCTTAAAACTCATCTTTGATCCCCAAAATTACATATTTAAAAATCTTTTCCTTGGTAAAAAATGGTCATGTGCTAAAATAGCTTAAATGTAACTCGACACCCTAATTTAGTACTCGCGGTTCTATGAATATGCAAATGAGCCCCGCCTCCACTCACTCACTCAGCTCAGAGATCCACTGGCTGACAATCACATGTTTATCTGATTG